>JANHGL010006561.1:0-82473 GCA_024611195.1 Ceyx melanurus
TGTCACAGACAAGCCTGATGTTACTATCCCCCTCCCCCTTCATGTCATAGGTGCTATTTTAAAAATCAGTCTTCCTCTGAAAATGCCTGTTTTCTGGTTAAATAATCCACAGCTCTCTTTAAAGATCAGGCCAGGGAGCTGGGATTCCAAAGTGTTCACATTTCAGACATTTCAGTGAATTAGATTTTCAAGGGCTACAACGCACCATGGTGAGGTTTTGGTAAGCCAACAAAAAGCTTTACCCACATGTATTTATTGCATGCGTCTCCCAATCAAAGGAGAGGCTCAGAAATTTATCCCATTTGTCGTCCTATCCGAGATCTGAACTGAGAAGTAGCAAATGTTCCTGTTTCCAATCCTATAGGTAATGGATAAACAGAACAGAAAGAAATGCTTAACTCACATGAAAAGCTGTAGTCCTCCATGAAAATTAAGTAGTATTTCTTGGAAACCACGAATAACTATTTTTACCTTTTGGAGTTTTACTTGTAAGAAGTCTTTGCAATAGTGTTTAGATTTTATCCACAACCCAAAGTTTAAAGTTTTGGATATAAAGCTTTTAGGAAAAGCTATTTCTGCATGCTTCCTCAGGAATGCATTTGAAAATATTCTTTGCTTACTGGTAACTTGTACTCACAAATCTTCATCACCTTGCTTTGCCTTCAAACTAAGTTTAGATATTTTTTTCTTTTCCTTTGGGATGTTTTAATTCTATCTTAGCACTATTTCTGACAGCCTTTCTTTCTCAAAATTTCCAATAAAAGCAGGTAACATTCAGAAGGAAAGTTGTTCCTGGAATGTTACATCTTTCAGTGTAGCTCTTAGATGAGTTACCAGTTCCTTCTTCCACTGTCTACCCATAATAAAATACCAAATCCCAGTCACCTCAGAAGTAGGGATAAGGACAAGCTATGCCTTTACTGTAGATCTGTTTTGAAGAACAGATGACCAAAAAAAAAAAAAAAAAAGTTTAAAGGAACTTCTAGTTTTTTAGCTTTCAAATTCAAATTATTTTATGCAGATCAGAAGCAGGAGACTCCCATGAACAGGTTTCATTTCTACTTAGGCCTAAGAAGAATAAACACTTCTGCAAAAAAAATACCTGAAGGTGGTTAGTGGATTTTTGTAAAACTTCAAAAATAACTAAGTAGCTCATATACCCAAAAGTTCTTGGTTTTAGGCATCTCACATGGACTGCTTTCACTTATGCTTAAAGTTACTAATGTTGATTCATGTGGTCTTGTTTCAGAAGGACATACAGCCACCATGAAGTAGAGACTGACTGTAGCTGTGTCTGACAAAACTTCAGCTTGTATTGCAAAGGCTGCCTGTGTCTCCATAGGTTATACAAACTCAGTTGAACTGTCTGGCCAGAGAAAATAGGTGAAGTATAAATGTAGGCAGTTAGATGAACATTTACACATCTAAGCAACAAAAAAGAAAACCTATGATCATACCTTTCCATTTATTTTCAAGATAAATACTAACATGAAAATAGGTACATTATGATTATCCAGGAATGATATACAGAAAAAATATATTAAAAGACCCATAGGTAAGTCTCTGGGAGGTAATGTCTTCCTACATCTAGAAGTGAAGTTTGGCTAGAGGACTTTCTAAGGAACAGCACTGAGGTTATTGTTGTGATACCTTTGTGGCCATTCTAGATTAATGTTCCTGATGTGTCTCCTAAACAAAATATAGTCCCCAGTCCTCCGCAATACATAAGTGGTAGATCTTTTTTCCTGTACTCTGTATAAAGCTGAGAAGTCATGGCCGAATGTAAGAAAATACTGCATGAACTGAAAAAAAAAGCCAACATATTTGAATGTACTATGTCACATGGTATGAAGGCAGGTACAATTACTTTTTACCCTCTTATTCTACATGTCTTATTCATACTGAAAGAGGCAATTTGTACTCCATATAGTTTACAGAGATCAGAAACTGGCAGATGAAACAGCAGATTCTTTTACTCTGTGACAAAGAGGGCAGTAGAAAAACCAAACTTGTATTTACATATCTTGTTGAAATTTAGACATTGATGTGAAGCTCTAGAGACTGACTTAAGGAACTGAAATTGAACATGGTAGCACACTTTCTTATGGAAACCCACAATATCAATTCTTACATCACAGCTAGCAACTCATACAAAAATCATGGATGTGGCAACCTGACTATATATGGAATAAGACCTGACTTTGGATATTAACACTGGCATGTTTTCATCTCATTATAATACAATCAGAAGACTTCCCTGGCATTTCATTAGCCTTTTCATCGTCATTGCAGAAGAATATATACTCTCCAACCATGTTTGGATCAGAAGACCAGATAAGTTACTTAGAATTCTAATAAGAAAGGAATTTTTAGTAAAGCTACTGCTGAAGTTGCTCTTTGCTTCAACATGAAGAATGCATGAGCGTATTGTTGTTGTTGTAAACATTACTAGAGGTAGCAATATACCCTGGATCCAAGTAGCAAGAAGAATGAGATGTAAAAATGTAAAGAAAGCCAGAAGGCCAGCTGACTTTGTCACTCTACAAAATTACATGATTTTCAGAAAGAAATATCCAATTTCAAAGTAAGGAGGTTGCTATCCTCAAGTTTAAGGATACTCAAAGACATCCACAGCTTTCCTATCTCCTGTGAAAAACCACATCCAATTCAGAGGGTAGATTACACAATGCCAATTAGGTGAATGGAAAAATTCCAGGTCTGGTGTAATTATGTTGGAGTTATGACCAACCTTATGTATTTCATAGAACTATATAATACACTGAAGTTGATCCTTCTTGGTAATTTTTATGGTATCTAGTAACCGTTTTTTCCCTTAAGCAACGAAAGCTATGTCATTCAATCCATTTGCAGCTGTAAATCTGGTTTCTTGAGAGGACTGTTATTTTATCCTGTTTAATCAAACACTGTCAGCACCTTAATTTCCCTGGAGTTTGATTCAAGTAGCAACAGGCAGGCAAATAGAAATTTTGATTCATTAAAGTCGTTAGCATTTTTTTGAGTTTCTGTTGCGCATGAACAATTACTAATAAAAGCAGAATGACTGTTCTTAACCAATATTCTCCTGATGCAGAGAACAAGCCAATCACATAGATTCTGTAATGGCACTATATACAAATAGTCCATTCTGACCACTTTTTTGAAATTATTCTTTGAAATGTGGAAATAGTCTTGTGTGAGACTCATTTTTTAGAAGCTGTCTTGAAAAGCATATACCTAGGTTAAAATATATATATTTGAATGAAAAAGGCACAAACGAAAACTAAATTCAGACCAGTAAGTAGATATTCCATTTGAATATGAATATTAGATACTTGCATGTCTGTGGGGTTTAAACATTAAACATAAATTCTTAAAGTGCACATAAAATATGAAAGATACTTTATTGAATCAGCTTTTTCATCAGCAAGAGACAAACCTTTCTGGATTTTCATAGGGAACCCATGCCCCCAAAAATCTGTCATTTCTTGGTTTGTGTAAATAACTACTATCTCTGAATTTGCTTCTTTGGGAAAAGGGCTAGCACACCTTACTACCTTTTAAAAGATTTCTTAAAATATACACTGTATAGGCAACCCTTAAGCAAAGACCTCTAGCTTTATGAGGATTACCTTCTTACATGAAGTTTTGCAGAACCAAGGCCTTTTAGTTCTGGTAGACTTTAGGACACAATAAGATCTGTTACCTCAGACTGATGTCTAGCCTTCCACTAGAACAAGTTCAGTGATAGAAATCCTACCCAGCTCCCCTTGAGAGCATCATATATTGTCCTGATTGTTCTTCTACCCAAAGTATTTCCTAGTTTTAAACTGACATTTTCCCTGCAACATAGTAAATCCATTAGTCTTCTTCTGCCCTTGATGACTCAAGAGAGTAATTGGTCCCTGTTCTGTCTCTAATATTCCTTTATGTATGTACAGGCAGTTATGTCTTCTTTTCTCTAAGTGCTAGATGTTCAATCCTCTTTATCACTCCTGCAATTTCCATTTTCTAAGTCTTTTATCATTTTTCTGCTGTTCCCCTCTGGACTATCCTTCATTTGTATTCAAGGTCCCTAGTAATCCAGCATGTAGAAAAGAACACACCTGACACATTGCTCTCATACCAAGTGGTGGTTAAAGGAACATGGAATCTTTCCCTTGCAAGATGGAAATCCCCCTCAAGTAGGTATTTTATCCACATTCTTTTTACAAACCTGCAAAAACAGAAGCAACGTTTCTCCCCAAAACCAAAAGAAACATGTTGAACAAATTTACTGACTTTTTCTCTTGTCAAATGGAGTTGATGAAGTCCAGGCAAGCCATCTCAGGTTCACAAGCCCTTCTGTTGAAAAAAAAAATAAATCTTAAGATGAAGCTTTACAATAAGCAAGAAAAAGAGTGACGGTCTCCCACTGAAAAATCTCACTGAAAACAAGTATGCTCTGTTAAAGAAACAATTCTCTTTTGTTTGTGAGTGGTTAACTACAAGTTTCAGTGCCACTTTTTTCCAGTTATGAAGTTAAAAGACTATGAAGTTGTCATGGCTGAAATACATGTATTAACCCACATAAATAGTAAAACTGTTCACATCGCATTTCATGATCACACCATAACATAAAGTAACAGGATTTCAATTTTAAACTATTACTATTCTAGCATTATTCCCACCATTTTCTCTAAAATATCTCTAATACTAGGAAGATATTAACATCTATTTCCTCCCCAGTGTGAAATACAAGTATTTATCTGCCATAATTAACAAAAAAGACTTCTTTGCTGACTTGACAGTGGTTTCACTCTTGAGATAAATATGCAGAATGATGCATATTTGCAAGCTATTCTTTAATCTCAGAGAACTAATGCACTAATGAGCCATTCAAAGGATTAGTAATCATCACCTATTTGTGTCAAGGTTATACCAGCATGAATATATACTGGTTTATTCCTTCCATTCTTATACCAGAACTCAGAACACTATCTCCATCTTTTCCAATTTATGTTTCAGTTCAGATGTCATGGGATCCAAATTACTTCAATGTTATTTTTAGTTATGTTAGTCAATAATCTGGAGTAATTTTTGTTTTGTTTTGTTTTTTTGAGAATCACTGTATCAGATGCATGTGAAACACTTAATAAACAACTAGCCAAGATACAGAAACCTATTTAAAAACATTTCAGTATTTTCCTCTGTGCTGTGCTTCCTTCTCAACTCCCTAACACCCTGATTTGCATTCTGAATTCTTTGTGCCTTGTGTTCTAAGCAATGATTGCCCAACCCAAGGGCTGCTTTCAGCATTTTTTCAGATGTAAAGTTACAGCAAGAATTTTTGGAGGTATACTTCAAAGTCTGTAGAGCCTTTCAGCATTCTCCTGAATATGTACAACATTCTCAAACCTTATTTTAGTGTGCGTTCAAGGAGAATGGCATTCCCTAAAGCTCATGTATTTGTTTACTGATGACATGTATTCACATTTCCCTTTCTACTACCACACCACAGGAGCCAACTACTTCTTTGTATTTTCCGTGTGCAAAATGTGAAATTTGCAACTCATTGCACTTTAGGCTGCCCAGAATAGCCTTGATAAGCTGTTTGGGAGTCCACCACTGGTGCTGTCATATTTTATACTCCCAGCTTTCTCCAAAGAGACATGAACTGCTTGCAAAGAGAGAAAGCTGCTATCGGCTTATGGAACTAACAGGGAAACTAAACCGAATGTCCACCTCAATCACCAAAGTCTTATATCAATGATGTTATTTCACATCTTAGGCAGGATGGCTAAGCATGTTGTTCATGGGGTTTACCGAGTCCCAGGGGCTCTGAAAACCAGTGTTTTGCCATGTTTGAGGAAGAACTGCTAATCTCAGCTTCCTGTTACAGTGATTGTTGCTACTATAGTACATAGACATCAGAATAACATAACAAGGAGGACTGAAGCATAGAAGATGAATAGCACTTGCCAAAACACACAGCTTCTCCAGTCCCTCTTGGACAGTGAATTCAACAATCACACAAGGAATGATCTTCAAAGCTATAAATCAATGGAAGTGATATTCTGTTAAAAGAAAGAGATTTGCCTTCCAGCCACAAGGAAATAACGGAGGTTGTCTGTACAATTTGCTTTGCATTTTACAAAAGACATTTGATTATATAAATAATACATGTGTAGTATTCTGAAACCGGCCAATATTCACAGTTATTGCAATTGGCTGTGGCAGGACATTACACACGGTTTCACAAACTACAGGATTGCAGTGGGATATAGCATTAAGAAACTTTGTCCCTAGTTAGTTTTGCTCATCATATCTCTCTTAACGTCGGTGGAACTGCTGCTTTTTTACCATCTGAGGCTCGACCAATGTAAATATTTCCAATATGGTTTTTAGAGTAAATGGTCAATGAAATGGATGCTATTATTGAAGAAAAATGTTGGGGAAAATACCAGCTATGACAACTGACATTTATTGTCATATAGCACTAGTAAAAAATATCAACCAGTTAATGCTGTACATTGGTGAACTTCTCATTCATATTAGATGAGTTTATCAGAGAAGTTCCTTTCTCAGTAGAGCTGTGGATTAGCTATGCTTTACAATTTACTTTTTCTTCCTCATAAGCTTTGCGGAGATTCCACACTTCAGTATCAACCTTGTACCTACATAGAATCATAGAATCATAGAAATGACTGTGTTGAAAAGGACCTATAGAGGTCATCTAGTCCAACCCCCCCTACTGAGAGCAGGGACATCTTCAACTAGAGCAGGTTGCTCAGAGCCTTGTCAAACCCCATCTTGAATGTCTCCAGGGATGGGGCCTCAACCACCTCCCTGGGCAACTTGTTCCAGTGCTCCAAGATTCTTGGGGTAAAGAACTTCTTCCTTATTTCTAATCTAAATCCACTCCTTTCTAATTTTAAACCATTGCCCCTTCTCCTTTCACTACAGGCCTTTGTAAACAGGCTCTCTAGGCTTTTTGTCAGCTCCCTTCAGGTACTGGAAGGTGGCTATAATGTCCCCAGAGCTTTCTACCAGCTGAACAATCCAGTTCCCTCAGCCTATCCTCATAGGTGAGGTGTTCCAGCCCCCTGACCATCTTCATGGCCCTCCTCTGGACTCTTTCCATCAGGTCCATGTCCTTCCTGTGCTGAGGGCTCCAGAGCTTGACATAGTATTCCAGGTGAGGTCTGAGTACATGGCAACCAGAGCTGAGAAAGTATTCACATGTGCGCTAGATTCTGTTGCAAATCTGGGTGACTGGATTTTGTGGTGATTTTTATTTATTTATTTATTTTAAACAGAGTTATGACACGCAATTACACTTCTACTTCAAAAGCATCCAGTCATACACTTGCCAACACATCCTTTCCATCATTTTATTGGTCTCTGGTTTCATAACTTGCCACATATATAGGCAAAAAAGAAGTGGAAAATACAAAACCACTAACTTAGCACATATGAAGAGAAACTATCTGCATTTCTGACTAGATTCTGTAACTGATAAGCTATCAAAATTCTATAATTAACAAAAAAAATAAACAAACTACTGGCAAAATTATGTTGTTGAATTAACTATGTGAGGTTTTTTTCCTGTTATGGACTAACCTAGCAACACTTTTCCAGGAACCTCCCAGTACTGTTTTGTTTTAGGTGTGAGTTGAGGCATATGCAGGTATCTTTATCATGAACTATTTTCAAGTTTTTACTTCAAATTAATATTAAAAACTTCAGTGAAGAAGAGATTTATCTTATCAAACACTTGTGTAAGGCCCTCAGAATCCAAGATTTATATGTTCACTATATGATGCCAGAGTTGGCAATATAGCCTTTGATAAGATTTCACATGCTTATTTCCAGTTAAATGGGTTTAATTCCAGATTTAAATATGCAAACTAAAAAAAAAATAAGGCAAATATAGCCTGTATTTTGTACAGCCAACTCAGCATGTCAGACTTTCAAGATAAGTTCCTACATGCTTGACCTTCATATTAATTTTAATTGTATTAAAACTGCAGGACAATTGAAGTTACCTTACCTCAGTCAACACACACCAAAAAAAGTACTTGGAAAAAAAATACAGGCTTACTTTATTTTTACAAGTTGTTTTGGCAGAAGAAAAAAAAATAAATTTTTAAAGTAACAGTAGAATTTACAAACTTTGCTACAGATTGCTTCTTGAGTGAGAGTGTTTCTTTGGGAATGTGTATATATTCTTTATTTCAAGCATGGTAATAAATCATTTTACACTGAAATCATTTAGACATTTGTGAAATAGCTCATTAACAAGATGCTTTATCAGAGTCAAGGAAGTGAATATTTTTAGCACATTAGATTGATAACAGCATTTCACATTTGTAATAGCCACTTTCCTGCCAGAATCTTCAACCATGTTGCAAATATTTATTGTCTTACACCACATGAGGGAGGCAGGTACAGCATTTTATATTCCTTCAAGATAATCCACTACAGGCTACAGATAATTGCCCTCCCAAATGAGTGCCTGCTGAGGACACTTAGACTACTATTGCTAAGCAAGATGTTGGTGTAGGTCCTGATGTCTGTATGAAGTCACTTACCTCAGGTATGTTAGGCTATCGATTTGTGTTTGTCTGTTTTCCCTCCCATACCTCCAAATAATCTGGTCATGAGCAATCCAGCACAGTGGCATATGTGTAAGGGAGATGGCAGTTACTTGTCTCATTGTTTCTTTCTCACATGAATTTCTGTCTGTGAAGAAGTAATGAAAATGGAAAATGTGATTATATGGATATCTGCCAAACCCAAACACACAAGATAAGACCCAGAAACTCTTGGGTTCAAACCCAGAGGAAATGTATTATGTACTTACAAAATGGGTATTACCCAGTCTTTTAGCATATCCCCTTACAAACTTGAATGTAAATAATAGAGGAAATAGCCAGGATCACCATTTTTCCTGCACTATTACACTACTTATTACCTCTGAGAAGAAAAGGAAGCATCAGTGGCCTCTATGGATAAGACTACAGACTATACTGCTGCTAGGTAAATCACCATTCTAGTAGTAACCAATATGTAGGTAGATTCTAGCCTAAAACATGAGATTTTCAAACTAAGTGGGTATCTACTTATGAAATCACTTGGTACTCTAAAATTAAGATTGATTTTTTTTTATGTGCTGTTCATCTTAACATCTTACTGATGGACTACTAGCTATAGATTAATAGCTACTATGATTCTATGGTACTAGTGCTTTTCCTTTCCACCATCCCTTAGTTCAGTTCCTTGAGCATTTTCTGTAAGAGCACACTCATTTGAAGTGTTGATTTTTAAAGGACCTTACAAAATTCACTGTAGCCTTAACTCCAAAATAACACTACACTTTTTAAAAAATATGTATTTCTCATTAAAAATACTAAAACACTTAGAAAAGGAGGTTTTGTTTGTACTTTGTGTTCCAGTGTAAAGTAAATGTGGTAGGTACAAGATAGTTACTCATAAATCTAAATTGGGAGAGACATTTATGTCTGTTAGAGAACTGAAGTTCTAAAGTAAGGGAAATAGGTAAGAGTAAGCAAGTGGATTTGATAGCGAAGAAATACTCATGTAAAGGGCTGCATATGGTTTCATGCAACATCAGGGGAATGACTGATCACTTATTGTTCTTTCCAAGCTTATGTTTCAATTTACTTCAGAGATTTATGACTATTCTTATCAATACTGTTCACTATTGCCAAATCTTTGAAAATAGATGGATTATCTTAAGAATCAAGGCCTTAAAAGAAATGTACAATGATGTCACTTATACATCTTCAATCATAGCTCGAAGAATAGTTTACCTCCCCTCTATTTTCTAGAATAATTTTCCTCTCAAAATGGGCTTTAATGAATGTTGATGATTCAGTCTTTAGGAGTGTTATTTCTCTTTGCCTTAATGCAAGCTATAGGTAAAGATTGTGTTTCATTCTTCACTTTCTTATTTATACACATTTTACATTAACTTTTCTGTCTATACAATATGAGGACCAGCTCATAAGTATCTGGTGATGGCTGCACCCGAAGAATATATTTTGAATTGCTGCATTTTTAAGCAGGAAGAAAAGCTTATGCACAGCACTGTGTCGACTGGACCATTTTCCGTCTTTAGAATAGCTACTTGTGTACAGACATTATACATTCATGTTAACTGCATAAGATGTAGGTATGCTTGCCACAACTCAGCTTGAACTGGGAGCTCTTGTTCCCTAAGTAGAATGTAGAAATAGTTACTTAATGTTATTATAATATCTGCTAGGTGAGGTGTATCCTTTGGAATGCTGATTTGATCAGGCTCCCTGTAAATTCACCTTTAACAACTGTTTCAGCAGTCAAACTTTCAAAAGAATTTGGAAGAAAAGTTGCAAATAAAAAACCAAATTCTCCCAGAGAGGGCTCAGAAAGAGCTCTCAGGGTTCACCATTGTCCTATAATTGCAATTGATGCTGCAGAAAGTTAAAAGGCAACAAGAAAAGACTACAACAGCTTTAATACACAATCCTTTGTATTTTCTGTAGGATAATTGCACTTGATAGTTCACCCATTGCACTTGAAGTATGATTTCCTGTTCCACAACCCATGGCCAATACCTTATAAAATGCAAAATCAACAGCCCCTAAAGTGCACCTTTGTGTCATCATGCAAGGTACTGCTTTGTTTGCCTTCACTTAGGCTGTCCTGAACCTAAACCTTCCTTGCTAACTATCTGCTTAGCCTGTTGACATGGACAGAGCTTGAAAGGAACAGTAGTATTATGGGGTGTGAGGTGAGAAGATGGGGAGACTCATGTGATGGCAAGAACATGCCAATTTAAATGGTGTTGGTAATTTTTAGCCCTGAAGCAGTGTATTTCTGTAGTAGTTTATTACTGCTATACAAGTTTTCCATTATCACAATTCTAGGTTGTTACCCTTAGCAATGGTGAATTATGTTCTTCTACAGGAAAGAGCCAACACTTTGGCTCTCATTGTGATGGAGTTAAGATAGAATCATAGAATCATAGAATGTTTAGGGCTGGAAGGGACCTCCAAAGGTCATCTAATGCAGGCCCCCTGCAGTGAGCAGGGACACCCTTAACTAGACCAGGTTGCTCAGAGCCTTGTCCAACCTCACCTTGAATATCTCCAGAGATGGTGCCCCAACCACCTCCCTGAGGAGCCTATTCCACTGATCCCCCACCCTCAAGGTGAAGTACTTCTTCCTGATATCCAGTCTAAATCTACTCTTCTCTAATTTAAACCCGTTACCCCTTGTCCTTTCACTAGAGGCCCTTGTAAACAGCCTCTCTCCAGCCTTTCTGTAGGCCCTTCTGTAGGAGCCTTCACTTTTCCAGGCTGAACAACTGGAAAAGTCTGGAAAAGTCAGCCTGTCCTCGTAAGAGAGGTGTTTCAGCCCTCTGAACATCTTTGTTGCCCTCCTCTGGACCCGCTCCATCAGGTCCATGTCTTTCCTATGTTGTGGGCTCCAGAACTGGATGCAATACTCCAGGTGAGTTACCTGAAACTACATGTTTCTCAGAAAATGTTTATGCAGACTTGCTTTCTGTGGCTTAAGGAAGACTTTCTCTATCGCTCTCATAATTTCCATTTTATTTCCCACCTGCTGTCTTTTCTCTGGTATTTGGATTGTAAATCCTAGGGGACAAGCACCCACTCTTGTTTTTTAGTGTTTACACCAGCTAGTGCAAGAAGGGCCAGTCTCTAATTAAGAGTCACAGGTGCTGCAGAAACATAGGTACATGAATACTTGGCCTGTTTCCTCTTTAGATATGTGACTGAATTCACTTAGCAGTAGTATCTGATTACTTTGCTAGAACAATAATTATGTGCAAATATATTAATTTTCAGAGTGGTACAGAAGTAAATGAGCTGTAGAGTGAATGGAGGGGCTGAGCTCTCTTCCTGGAAACACATTGAAAGGGAAGAATTGATGTGTCCCAAACTCCCCCTCACTGTAAGCAACAAATCAGGAGTTTTGGAGCTTTCTCAAATCAGCTTTTTCTCTATTCACTTTGCAAAGGATCTACTTCCTCTTTTCTCATCCACTTTCTTCTGCCAAAATAAGGACATATGATTTCATTGTTGTCTTCAATATATGATTTTAGAATAAAGACATTATTTAATAAACTTTAAACTGAAGAGCTATTTCTTTAAAAGTTTAACATGCTACATATTCCACTTTCTTTGAAAACCTAGCTGTGGGTATTGAGATATGATGTGCAGAGTCTATTGTGGGTAGGGAAATTAAATTTTAGTCTTTTTTAGGCCATAAAAAAGAATCAGTTTACCTTTGGAAATCTGGTTTGGTTTTAGGCTAGAGAGGATGGGAAAAGCAAAAACAAAACCCCACAAAAATTTCTGACTTTATTCTGAAGATAAAAACCAGAGCTATCAAAGAGAATGTCTGAAGAGGAGAAGTGTATTTTATCATTCCATCTGCCCTGAAACAAAATCACAACTTCCCTGAGAAACTCTGATTCAGAGATTTGCCCCTAAGATCCCTTTTTTTCTGAGCAGCAGTGCCAGAATGCAGAGATTGCTGGGAGTCATTGGAACAACAAGGCTTTGGTATATAAAGTAGATTTCCACTTCTACTGTTTCATTCCATTTGTAACATCCTAGAATGCAAAATAATACTGTCTAACTTGACAGACAAAGTTAAAAACTCTTATTCAAAAATGTAAGTGAAACAGGAGAAGGCTTAACAGAAATGTTAATGCAGGGGATAGGAAGAGCAGGGCCTGAGGGATGGACTGGAAATACATCTGTCATACTAGCCTCAGAAGTAACTTCATCATCACAGAAGTGCTGTGAAATATTTTCCTGTAGGATCTCCTAACTCCTGGGTGTGTCTGCAATAGCAAACAGTTTAGCACAAGAGGTGTTGTAAAGCTAAGAAGTACAGTTCAAGGACCTGTCATCCCTACTGATCAACTTGTATCACCTAGTGCTACATTGCTAGTCTTCTTTCAAAGCCTGACTTTATAAAGTGAGATGTGGGGTATTGCATTCATGATCCTTTCCTGACCAGTAGGTTTGCTGGTGAGTAGTTTGCATATGGTTTCTCTGGGGAAGATCCATCCATCAGGTCCATGTCTTGCCATCTTAGAGACAAGGATGTCATGTGGGACAGTGTCAAATGCTTTGCAGAAGTCCATGTGGATTGGCTGCTCTCATATCAACCAGAGTCATAACTTTGTTGTAGAAGTTTACTTCAAAAGTAAACACCAAGCAGCTTTGCACCAGAAAAGCAAACACTACACAATAAATTGCTAAGGAAGATGTGCTGTCATTCTGATGGTTGTTTCAGTTCTTTTCCTAGTACACTGTAAAAAATCCAGTATTATCATTTCACATGGTTTAGGGCTGGGGGGAGGTCGTTCATTTGATGTGATAGATGAAACTGCAGCAATTTTCTCAAAAGCCTTTTAAACACTGCTTGCTGCATTACAGTATGCTTGCTGCTTTGACTGATCCTCTGGAGCTGTGTCAGCTGCTTTTATACCTCTACTGGTTCTCGCACTCAGACTTCCTCAGTCCCAGAAAAAAACCTGTCACTGCCTTCCATATGTGTGCAAGGGTAGGACCCTAGCCAGGTCTTGATATCATCATAGCTCATATCAGAAAAATCTAACAGCCCTTATAGGCTTATAGCTACAATTTTGCACTGGAGGCTAAGGTGAAATTGTAATTAAATCTCTCAGAACAAGTGGAAGTGCTAGTAACCTTCAAAAGACTGAGGTGATAAAGTGCTGTGGAAACATAATACCACTGTGACAGAATAAGATTCTTTGGAAAAAGCCCACAATAATTATTAATACTTCTTTTAGGAACTGCATATGCAGTATCATAGAATCATAGAATCATTTGGCTGGAAGAGACCTTCAAGATCAAGTCCAGCCATCAACCCTACACTAACAGGGTCCCTAAACCATGTCCTCAGCACCACATCTATGTAGTTCTTAAACACCTCCAGGGATGGGGACTCAACCACCTCCCTGGGCAGCCCATTCCAATGCCTAACCACCCTCTCTGTAAAGAAATTCTTCCTGATATCTAACCTAAATTTCCCCTGGAGCAACTTGAAGCCATTGCCCCTTGTCCTGTCATCTTTAACTAAGGCGAAGAGGTCGACCCCCACCTCCCTCTAACTTCTCTTCAGGTAGTTGTAGAGGGCGATAAGGTCCCCCCTGAGCCTCCTCTTCTCCAAACTAAACAATCCCAGCTCCCTCAGTCTATCCTCATAGGAGAAACTCTCCAGACCCTTCACCAGCTTTGTTGCCCTTCTCTGAATCTGTTCCAGTACCTCAACATCCTTCTTGTAATGAAGGGACCAAAACTGGACGCAGTACTCAAGGTGAGGCCTCACCAGTGCCAAGTACAGGGGTACAATCACCTCCCTGCTCCTGCTGGCCACACTGTTCTTGATACATGCCAGGATGCTGTTGGCCTTCTTGTCTGCTTGGGCACACTGCTGTCTCATGTCCAGTCGGCTGTCTACCAGCATCCCCAAGTCCTTCTCCGAAGTGCAGCTTTCCAGCCACTTCTCCCCAAGTCTGTAACACTGCAGGGGATTATTATGACCCAAATGCAGGACCCTGCACTTGGTCTTGTTGAATGTAGTAGTAATGCTGTTGACTGTAGCACCTTGATGAACTTGGACATTATTTAGTATTATTAGTGGATACTTCATAACTTCAATGTTTAATTTGCTTGCCATTCTTACTTAGCCTAGAAAATAGCATGGACTAAACAGAAGACTGATTTTGTTTCCAATGATCTATGAAGTGATGTATCTCTTAGTTATTCAGACATTTGCTGGATAGATCTGACATGCTAGACTCCTGTTCTGCTTATGGGTGCAAATCTGTACCGTCGCCTTACATTTTGATCAGCAAATGCTGCTATTGTAACACAGGGTTAATCAAAGGAAATATTCACGACCACTTATAACTTTGTAGATTCGCAAGCTGACATTTTTTTGCAGGGTGGAGTTACCTTTAGCTGCCAGAGCAGGGACGTGATGATGTGAGCTGCACACAGGATTGCACGTCAAACACTGGTGGGCTGTGGTAGTGTCTGGCCAGTTACTGGGTGGCCAGATGGCTGCTGCTGTGCTGATGAATCCACATGTTCAATCTGAGAGCTTCTGGCTGAAACCTACTCTTGCTTTTAACAGCCCTGACAAATATTTCATAATTGCATGCTTGGTCTGATTCCTGACTGGACTTATTAACACACCCTCAAGCAAGATAGTCAATGGTCTGTTATTTTGTCTTTTTTTTTTTTTTTCAAGATCTGTAGATCTTGACACTGAAGCTGCACTTTTTTCTTTTTTTTTTTCTGCTGACTGCAGAAAAGGAGACCAAAGGAAATTGCTCCTAACTCAAACAATTTATAGATTACATATAAAACAGGATGCCCCTTAAGTCTATATATATAATAAGAAAAAACATTTGTAAGTTTAGGAGGCTGGGGATTAAAAAGAATGATTTGCCTTTCTTGAACACTTATTCCATGTAATTTATCCTCCACAAAAAGAACTGATATCTTTAAAGTACAGTTTAATCTATGAATACAGGTTTTTGACTATAAGCACCAATTATTTTCACATCTGGTGCTTGGCATTTGAAAATCTTAATCTTTACAGTTATTAAGAACCACCACTTCACAAGGCTTAAATGAGTTCTGGTTGTAGGAGCTGAAGATAGTAGGAAAGACAGGAAGAACCTAATATAAAACACATCGTAAGTAATTCTGGATTTAGCCACTTGTTCCCTCTCTGGTCCTTCCCTCCCTCTCTCCAGTATTTCCTATGGTTCATTGAGAATACCTGGAAAACTGGGTCAGTTGTATGTGATCAAAAGGCAAGTTTTGTTCAGGTGTAGGGAGATCAGAGCAGTTGATGAATAGTCTTGACAATGTGCAATAGTGCTATGAAGCTCAGACAGAAAATAATTGTTTTGGTCTGTCTGTGCCCCATCCTGGCTTGACTGCATACATAATTCCCTGACTTGACTGATGAATACTGTCCCAGTGCCAGACCCTGCTGCTTTGAACCAAAAGCCATTGCAGAAACTAATCCAGTAAGACTGTGGTGGGCTGCGTTTACTCCAATATTCCCTTATACCTGTCTATAGGAAAAGATGCAGCAGTTTGTTTCTTTGTATTTTTAGGGAAGAAGGGTCAGTCTGTATTTAGCATTGCCTACTGTGGTGTCATGCATTTTCATTACACAAGTGGCTTGAAATTTGTTTAAATTAAGCTATCCCACAAACTTTTGCTTTCATAGCTGCAAGCTTTGCTAGGAAACTATGCTCTTTTATCTGCAGTACTTGACAGTGCTGGTTCTTCCTTCTCTGATCAGGCAAGGAGAAGAAGAGGAAGATTGCGGTAACTTTTTTGAAAATAAAGTTGGAAATTCCAAAGCAGGATGCTTTTAATGACATTTCTTGCCAGGGCAAAGCAGACTGTAAGACCAAAGCTATCTAGCCACCCATGTCTTTTTAATAGCAAACTATAACCACTTTAATTCTTCTCTGAGCATTGATTAGATGCGGTATAAACTGCAGTGACAGCCTCCTACCTCGTAAACACTGGCAGAAAGCACAGTCTTAAAATTCACATAGGATTTGTCTCTAGGACTCCTCAAGATGAACTGGAAAAAGAATGTCATTCCACATACTCAACAATATGCATATGCTGACTTTGCATGCCAACATAGCTGTTTTTAAGCAGAAATACAGACCAAACTTCAAAAAGATACCCACATCTCAGTACCCCAGGTGAGTCCCAATTAGGCCTACAAATAGGTAACCAGATGTTGCATTTAAAATGCTAGAAGCTGATGGCTGCTGGGAATTTTGAAAACCTGTGCTGATATGAGAACCATTTCTTCGTTCACTTTTACCTGTCAAGAGTTTTGAGGGGTTTTTTTTTGTTTTTATTTTTCTTTTCATGGGTTTGTTTATCACTTACTTCGATGTTATCTGAGACTTAAAGTAGTGCAGAAAGCTCAGAAATGAAGTTGTCACATGAATGCTGCTTTTGAGTGTAACAAAGAAAACAAATTTCCTAAACATCTTGTTTTGAAAAATGAAAAACATTTTAAAATACTTATTTAAAAGGGAGGTTAAGCATTACTAAGAAAAAAAATTGAAATCAGTTGTTTACTGTAAAATTCAGCTCCAGGGCTAGGATGAAATTAAAAAAAAGATCAGATTTTAAGTATTTGGAACAGATTAGTTATTTAAATTAATGGGAACTCTATGCCTAAATTTTCCAGCTTTGGAAATCTCTGTTTTGATTCTGTCAGTTTTTAAAATTCTGAGGTTATGAGATCTGGGAAATGGATTCTTTAAGTGGGCTGTGAGGATGGAGCAGAAGTTAATATATCCTCCCCAGCAATAATGAAACCCACAAGTAATGGGGATGCTCTAGTGAATTTATTTTCAAGGAGTAGAGGGAGAAGTTGGGTTTTTTTATTTGTCATGTTAACAAGACCACTCCCTGGCCCACATTTGCAGAGTACATGTAAGGTCAGGCCGATTGCTATTCACTAAGCAGAATAAAATGTGCAGTTAAATAAAATCTGTAAGTGAATTTTTATACTGACTGCATAAACAACATGAGGTTGATTATGCAATAAAGGACTTGGGCTTAGCCAAATCAGCATTTGTCATTGTGGTTTCCCTCTCAATTGCCTGCATTAGGGGAAAAGCTGTCCATTGTGACTTCTCTTTTTCCAAGAGTTTAGCAAAGCACTCTGAAAGCTTTTGCACTAAAGACCTAAGGAGAGAGGGGTGAGTTAATTGCAGCGGGTGGGCAGCAAAACAAGCAGCTAAGAATTCCTGACATTTGAGTTGCCCAGTTTTTCATCACCTTTGAGAATGGGAGGGATAGTGAGGAGTAAAGAGGTAGAGTACAAGTCCCTCCATGACTACTCAGGGCAAGGTCTGTCACTGGGACACTCCGGATGCCCATGTTATCAAGGGTTAGTAAGTCTCTGCTGCTGTTAGTGTAGATTTCAACCAGGCTGCAATGGGTGCTGTGGGTGCATGTGCTGAGCAACCAGAGTGCGACGGGCTGCATCCCGTGAAAGCTGTGCTGCCACTGCTCATGCCATACGCACAGTGTCTGATAGAACTGGGCTCAGAAAGACAGGGTTTCAGAGCTGACCTTGTGTTTTTTGTTGTTTCTTCAGACAAGAATTCCTGTTTTATTCAATAGTCAGCTTGTAAGGTTTTAAATACTGTGCTTTAAGTTAATGTCAATATTATTGAAGAGGAAAGAAATAGAGACTTTTAAAAAGTATTCTGTTGTGATCCCAGGTCTTCTAGAAGATAATATCTGAAGGCATAAGTTTGCCTGTGATTATTGTGTTACATAGAAATTTCACATAATAGCATTTGTATGGACTTTTCCTTCAAACACAAAAAATAATTATGTAAGTAAATTACTTGGATCACTAAAACCTGCCAGTTAGGATGATTCATGAATATTAATATATTGCTTTAAAACACCAAGCAGACAATTACATTTTTCATTCAGCTATAAGATGCTGCAAAATTAAAATTTAGCAATCCTAATTCTGTGGATAGTTAGACCAGAAAATAATCAAACAATAAAGAGTTTGTCATGACCATCATTATGTTAAAACAAACAAAAAAGAAGTTCTTTTTAATAGCTGCCTTTTTTTTTTTTTTTTTTTTTTTTCCAGCATTCCTCACAGAGGAGGGAAAAAATGCAGGACTGTAAGTTTAAGAAGTAATTAGCTTAAAAGATGCCTGCAGGAAGTATACTGAGTCAATTATGTGCACCTTTCTTCCAGTGAAAAGAGCATTCCTTCAATATTGAAGCAAAATGGACTGTATCGATTTACTGGAAGTAAAACAATGCTCCATATTTTAGTTATACAGAGGTATTTTTTCTATTGATGTACATAAATTCCACTCCTGGTTAGGTAAGAGCAAAGAAATCATGTTGGAAGCGCATGGCGATCAGGACTGGATTAGAAGTGGATCGAAAGTAGTGACTGTACCTCACGAAAAATAGAGAGGTTTCAGGTATAGTTAGATGCAGAATGAAAATGAATGACAGTCTTCTTTTAAAAAAAATCTTTAAAAGTAAGCTCTACCTCAATATGAAAGGTTGTCTCATGGTTAGGTCACTCTTCAGAAGTGACAGATGTTAGTCAAGTAATGAGCAAGTTCTTAAAATGTCACTAAGTTTGCATTTACCTAAAATTTGAAATAACGTCTCCCTCAGCCTGGTTTGGGCAAGTCTAACACAGTGAATTCCATACTGTTAAGCATAAAATCCTACCAAGTTCTGGGAACAAAATCTCTTTTAGGAGATCAGTGCTTTTTGCTTTGAATAAAATCTTCATCACTTTAAGTAACAGAAGGAATCCATTATTTTGCAGCAGTATTTTTATTCAACTGACAAGGCATGTGTTTCTGCATGCCTTAAATACCAGATGAGATGCCTTTGGTGGTGTCTCTTCCTGTGTGTGATTACAAGTGACATGGTTGTGACCATTTTCAAGCCCCCATGTTAGACAGCATGACAGGATGGGACTGAACACCGGAAGACCTTTCATGAGTTCTGATGGCTGAGGCAGTATGGAAAAGAAGGTGAGTGCTTGCATTAGCTAGTAGAAGGACTGGCCCAGAGAGGGCAGGAGCTGCCTGGGTTTTGCTTTGGCTTCACCCTCATACCATGGAGGTCTCTAGAATGGTTTGCTGTAGTTAACAAGGAACAATATTTCACCTGTTTTTCCAGGTATACTCTTTTTGCTAATGTTTAAAACATTGTAGAGCAATGGTGTGTTCCTGCTCTTGTGCACTGTTAGTTGTTGGGTATTTCTCTGATCATTCCAAGCACACAGATACCAGCTGGTGGTGATTTACAATAAAGAGTGTAAAAAGTTACAAAGTCTTTTGCAAGTAATTATATCCTCTGTGGTCTTTATTTTTGTTTGGATTGTTTTTTTTTTTTTTTCCAGTGCGTATGAATGTTCATATTTTATAAGTTGCCTTTATAATGAATAGCTTCTATTTTTTTTTTTCATAAAATACTATTCTCTTTAATCTCCTCCATGCTCTCTACTGCTCACAGACAAGCCTGTCACAAAATTTTATGCTTAGATCCCCAAGATATAAAAAAACATCAGAGTTGCCATCACCTAAAAGTATATTTATTCTGCAATGGTGTAACATCAGGTATTATAGACAGATGTCATGTATTCTACATGATAAAAATAATATATCTGAATATATTCTACTAGTGGGTGGCAGTGAAAGAAAGTATTGTATCCTTGAAATATCTGGAACCTTGCAGTTGTTTTAATGTATGCATTTTTTCCTAACAACTAATTGTCAAATTAGGCTATTCTGGATTTTTCTGTAGCAGTTATTTCCAGTCACATATAACTGGGAAAACAATTTTTTGATGGGTCATTGCCTTAGTATGATTTTCAGCTGTTATTTGCACTTTTCCTTGTAATAATCTCAAATTTGTACACATCTGGGAGTCTTTACTGAAGGTCATTCCTATGCTTATTGAAATCTACTGTGTATTTTTTCCACTGAGTTGTCAGTGACTTATATCCTTCACTGGAAAAACATACTTTAATTCTGATTTCAAAAGCTCACTGTACTGCTCAAAATCAATTTCAGCTTCTGTGGTAGTTGGCCCATGTAAGTATAAAATGGCATTTGATTATGGGAAAATACTGTCTAAAGAAAAATAATGATGTTATCCTCTTGTAAAAAAACTCTAGTTTTCAAACTGGGGTGGGATTTATTGACATGGAAATACTTTTTATAAACATTTTAATCTAATTTTTCACTATTTTCTGCTTAAAAAGAAAACCTCTAAGGAAGCTGAAAAAAAGGGGAAGATTTTCTAGGGAAACACTGCCTTTTTATTTCTAAATAGGATTCAACTTCAAAGGCTGAGAATTGCACATGGTTTAGAAATATTTTACACCTTTGGGAATTTTTGACCAACACTGAGAATGTGTTTTCATTGCCTTGTTTAGCAGAGCTAATAGAAGTGTCTTCCTCAAAGTGCTCTGATGCAAAGAAAAATGTGGGGAACTCTGCCAGGAATTACTTGCCCTTTTTCCTTTTTCCTTTTCCCTTTCCTTTTTTTTTTTTTTTTTTCTGAACAGAGGGTTGAGACAAGCTAACCCTACTTCTGTTGGTGGGAAACATTTTTTGATTTTTTTTCTGCTTTTTCATCCTGCTGAGTGTCCAGCTCTTGCTGTTGAACCATGACCCTCTCCTGTTGCTATTTCCCTTGCTTTTAAGAAAGTTCAGTTTGCAGCTCCTAGATCTTTACAGTTATCTTCATTTTGCCTTTGAGCCATTCTTTATGCCTTTGACATATAGTATCTTTGCAGACTTGCATATTTTATTTATCTCTCTGGAAATCCCTTTTGAAATGATGGAGACTGATTCTAGATGGACATAATTGACTCCAGCTTCAGTGCAGCAATGCAGAGCTGCTGCTCTTGGGAAACAGCATCTTACTGCCATTGGGGGATAAATACCCACACGTGTTCTGAGGAGCTGCTGTTGCCTTGATCTCCCTTTTATCAGAGAATAAAAAAAAAATAAATAAATTGCTCTGGGATTGCAAAACTCATTGCTTTTACAATTTTTTTATATATACCAAGAATTCTTGCCTAAAGTCTAGGAATTAAATGAATTTCTACTCAGTAATTAATACTTGATAAAATCTCTTTCAAATGATTTTGGGAAACCAGATAGGCCAAAGGCTGCAGTCCATCCAGAAGTGACTCAGTATGTCACTCAGCAATGACTTTGCAGGTAGAAAATCCTCCCAAGATCAATGTTGCGTGCTGGCTGAGAAGCAAATAGCACTGAGTTAGGTACAGCAGGATTCATCTGTAAAATGAGTTGGTCTAAACTGCTGTATAGAATTTAATCTTGTTTATGTAAAAATGCTTTATGAACAGGGCAAATCGATCTTTATTTTAGCAAAAGATCTGTAGATAACAGTTCCACTATCATCTATTCCTACTGGACTTCACCCTCTGATTCTGACTTATTCGGGTTGCATGGACAGCATAACGAATCTAAAGGAAGGGTGCATGTCATTAGGTCTGTTGCTGAGTGATAGAATAAGGGGTGTTTATTCTTTCCACTTTAATGGTGATTTCTGGGAATTAAGAAGATAATTAACTTCTAAATGGCTCTTCCTTGAGTGGAGAAAGAGCAAGAGCAGTAATTCCTTGTTGTAGTCTCAGGAGCCAGCTAAGTGTGCAAGACATAGAAGGTCTGTTTCAGTACTAGGTAACAATTTCAATATTACGAGGGTGGATACATCTGGGGAGTCAATTTGACCATTCTTTTTTTTTTCTGGGGTCATGTAGTGACTTGCATTCTCCTTAGTCATGGTGGATTTCAGTTCAGTTCATCACCAAGTTGAATAATAAAGTGACAGTTTGCAAAACACTTTAGCATCCAAATTACTTCTTTGAGAAGAAACCCTGTTGATGTCTCCTCCACAAGAAAGAGATTTGGAGGCGAATAAATGTGCTTGGCAAATTTTGCAAAATACTGTTTGATCTTCCAACCAATTCTCCATAGAACTTTATGATTCTGAGTCAGATTGTGGCTGCTAGAAATCTTGTGTTGTGCCAAGGACTGTTTGTTTTTTTTTTTCTTCAGAACTGTTGATGTCATTTCAATAGCAAGAAACTTGAAATTCGTATGGCCTTGATATCAACGGTTATCAGGTGGAAGGATTCTGTTTCAATGTTTTGCTGTTTCCTGTGTTCATGCTGCTACAGGAGTAAGCGTATTCTTACCAAAGACACTGTAGTGACCAGAGCTCTGTTTTCCATGATGGAATACAGTAGAAGGTGTTATTGAGGCAATTAAAATGGGAAAAAAAAAAAAAAAAGCTCCTCTTAATAATATTCTAGTTAGAAGACCAATTACTGTCTTAAACTCAAGAATGCAGTTTTGGTAAAGGAAAAGGCAATACGTAGCTTGTCTTGTCACACAAAATTAATTGCTAAGTGTATATATAGAGAGATATTTATGCCATATGATATCTGTTCTGGAAAAAGTACAATGAATTGGTATAATATTTATAGTTCTGTTCTTCCACTTTGTGTACATGAAATTCCCATTATACATAGCTATACATTTATATTCAATAAAGAGGAGATCTCCAAGGAAAGTAATGTAATTTCTTTGTTTTTCACTGAACTTTAAGATGTGGATATTTTTAATAAGATAGATACATTTGCTTTGCATATGTCACCAACAGGTCTGAGTAATTAATTCCTCACCACTATACTCTCAGATAACTGTTTCTGAAATTGCTGAAAATTAGACTTTCTATCTTGAAGGACTGAGAATTCAGAAGGTATGAGAGCACCGAAGTAATTATCAGCTTTGAGGAGGTCCACAGCTCTGTTCAGGAAAAGGCAGGAGGTATTGAATACAACCTTTTCATATTTGCAAATAGGGAAAGAGCACATTCCAGCTTTCTTTATGAGCTCAATTAAGAGGAACTGTTGTTTCTGCTGTATACCTTTTTCCCCACTGGATGGGGTACCTCGAAAGCCCTATACACTCATTATACCTACTCCACTTACAAGAAGCAAAAATCATAGCTAGAAAACCCTCTAAAAAGGTACAAAAGCAATCCTTGTAGCCATACTGGTCATTTTCAACAGTGTGTTTTGTTTTCTTATTAACATTACAATTTTCATGCTAGGGTAATGAAGATTTGAATTAATAGAGAGTTTATAAAACAGTACTTAATTGTGGCTTGCCTTGATAAATGTGAAGTAGAGAGTTTATGAGGAGATGTATTAACCTCTGTTTTGTTTACAATTCCACAGTGCTTACATCTGTCAAGAATTAATAATGTGATATCAGCAAGCATGCCTTAAATCAATAGATAGGATTTTGACAAGATTTTTTAGGTCTGAAATAGAAGTACCTGGTATAGTTTAGCCAGTAAGCTGTATCATATTTTTTGGAAATGTTATTCATAGGAGATAAAGACATGCTATATAAGTATTGACATACTCTGTACAGTACATATTTGGGGGGAAGAATTCATAAAATGAGATAATCTGTGTTACACATTTGATAGGTCCTTGGGACTGTTGCTGCTGTTTTGATCCTATAACACAGGAAAGACTTTCTCACCCTTCTTTCAAAAAGTTGGTGATTATATTCTTTGTAGTGGAGACAACAAGTATGGTATTAGAAAGTGCTCCAGCACAGGTTGTACATCTGCCCAAATTTATCTTTAAAGTGATCTGGAAAAGAGGTGTTAATTCCTCCTCCACTGCACCCATCACCTCTGTAGCAAGGAAAGAGTGGAAGGGGTAGGAAAATGTTTCTTCTGCTCTCTACTGTATTTATTTGCTTTGGCTCTGCTTCCCTCTTCTTTAGGGCAAATACAGGGACATAGTTGTACCATGGCTCTGTTAATCTACTGTTCTACTCAAAAGTGAAAGCAACTCTCCTGCCAGCTGGAATTTGTCAGAAGCTGATGAGCTTGGGCCAACACTATTGAAAGCTTCCTACCTCCTCTGGAAAGACCTGTGTCCAGCTTTGCTCAGAAAATATGTCAGTGATGCTCTCCTTACTCAAAAACCTGTTTCCTGTTCAAATTGCTTCTTATTTTTGTTTCTATGGCCTGATAATTCAGGATGATTTTTTCTTCAGGAGATTAGGTTTCAAGCTTAGAAAAAACTGGGTTATCAATTAATACAAAAGGAGTCAACTGTGTGAAAATGTTGCTTCCTAAGATACTAGTCTCCACCTCTGCCCAGGATGTTGCCTGTAATACTAAAATCCTATTGTAGCTTTACTTCTGACCACTTAGGTGAAGTAAGGCTTAGATGTGTCATTCAGTCCTTGCTTACCCACTCTGCTATTTGAAAGAACTTCAGCATATTGAGAAGATATTCGTTGGCAGTCTCCTGTCTTGCCTCAAAGAGCAAGAAAGCTCTCAAAAACCATATTCAAATGTCATGGTACTTTGCTGTCCTGCTTTCCCCACTGCATCTCCAGAAATTCCTTGTTGATAAAAAGAGAGCTGCATATGTTACCTCTCTTGCAGTGTTGTGGATTTTTTCCTTCCAGTTTCAAAGATATCAGAACTAGAGGCAATAATTTTTATATAGACATATTGCCCTGCCCCTCCTCCCATTTTTTTGAAATATTCTTACATGCCACCTTCCCCTTCTTGAGGGTAATTTGCAAGTGCCTGCAAGCAGGAGAACAAAGCAAAGGTACCAGTGAAAATGCATTTTCCAGGAGTGGCTGCTGTGCTGTACCTTTGTCTTTCTCTGCTTTTGCCTTCATTTAGTGGTGAATCTCTGTATCCAGAAAGACAGCTGTAGTCTATTTTACAAAAATGAGAATTTTCTAAAGACATTCTTCCATTTTTATTTTTTTTTCCTTCCTTTCTGAGCTAATTGGGAAAAAGTAGGTAGAAAAAGACTAGTATTTGAAGTCATGTATAAATGTAAGCTGGTGAGCTGTCAGTGGCAAGTGTGCTACCTACATGTGTAGGCCGGGGCCATTCTTATAAATGCTGTTTCTCCTACTTAAGTTTTTAATTCATATTCAATTTCCATTGTTAACTTCCAAACACCTCTTTGGCTGCAGACAGAACATTTTCCTGCTGATTTAATGCTGGCACAGTAGAAACCGCACTGTGTAGCACTACAAGCCTCTACAATGCACCCCAGCCTAGCTGTCTTTCTAACTTTGGTATACTTATTTCCTCATTTTTAACATATTTTTGTTTTGGTTTGTTGTTTGGTTGTTGTTGGGGTTTTTTTGGTTGGTTTGTTTTGTGTGTGTGTGTTTTATTTTGTACATTTTGTTGTTGTTATTGCATGTTTCTACACACTTATATTTTGTGGAAAATTAGGTTGTAAATGTAACCCTGTTTGTTTAGCTATTCTTTTGAAAAGGGAAAGGTAAATTTCTCCATCCAGTAGTAGCTGCTGCCATCTTACAGCAGGACAAGCTACAGGATCCTAACTGCTACCTTCTCCAAGTGGAAACCAGAATGAAACAGTCTCATTAGAGTTGAACAACTTCAACATTAAAATGAGAGAACTGGGATGCTAGTTTTATTCTGCACAAAATGGAAAATCAATATAAATGAGAATTAATAAGGACTTTTCATGTGCTTTGCTCATAAATTTTCCTTTTTTGGTCTGTTTGTTTTTTTTTGACATCTAAAATGCTAAAAGTAATCTCTAGCATTTCCGTATATATTGCTGTTTATGCAGGTGTATGAGATCAAAGAAACAGTGATATACAGAAAACGACCAGAAATACAAAAGCTAGATGTGATTGGATCCCTTTTTGACAAATATGAAATTTCAAGAACATGCTGCTTGAGCCAAACCTTGGAACAATATGGGTGCAAGTTCATTATTTTGAGAGAATTTTTTTTTTTTATGAGATTTGAGAGGTCAAGGGCTTGGTGCTCACTTCTGCCTATCAAGAGATTTTTCCAATTGAAAAAATCTCTCTGTTTTTTGAAATGAATACAGTAGTTTCTGTTATAATTAACTATCATGGAAGCAACTGAATGAGTTTGAAAGATATCTGTTCCAGTGTGGGACAGGAGCAAACTGACATCTCAAAAGTGACAAAATTTGGGTTACCTGGAGCTTTTCATTAGTGCCTCCTGAACATGTTAGCTTTCCTTATTACTTTTTCAGAATCTTTTTTGTACCATTTTACTATCTTGATGTTAGTGGAGTCTCAGTGCAGTAAGTGAAGGAAGATAAGTCAGAGTAGGCTGTCTTAAACACAGTAGATTTTTTTCTATTAATTAATGAACACTGTAAAAAACCCTACAGAATAGCCTGTGAAAGGTAAATGGATTTATGCTTGAGTCAGAAATATCTGAAAGACAATTCACTCCAGTAGAAAGTCTCCCTCTTAATATATAACTAATCTTTTAAAAAGTGCTGGAAGGACTTTTCATAAGAAGAGAAGAAAATTGCTGAGATTTGAATTGCAAATATTTGCTGCAACCATTGTTTTCCCACAATCTATGTTAAGATGGCTTCAGATCTTGACTGTTCCTATTTATTTTCAGGTATGACACACCAGCCTACCCCTCCCTTTACCTAGTCTAAACAATGAACAATGCAAAAACAGTTTTTTCATAAAATCTGTATGTTTAGCTGTCCTAGGCTATTGAGATTAGAAAACCCAAGGGGTGTGGTTGATGAAACTCAAACAGTTATGAATTAGCTCACAGTAGCCAGTGAGAAAAGATAACTGTAAATTTTTTTTTCAGAACTAATAGTACTTTGTTTGTTCTCATATAATACATTCTTGTCACAATTCACATTTGTTAGTCCTATTCTGTTTAACTACAAGTAAATCCTGAGAAATGTCTGTTTGGCTGATGGATTTTTTTCTTTTTTTTTTTGCCAGTGGGTTATCTATGGCTGATGTTTACTTCTATCTGAACTCAGTAATTTCAGTCATGTTACATTCAAGGGATCTTATCTTTATTTTCTTGATAAATGAGTAGGATAATTTAATCAAGGCAACAAGACTATGTGACATGGAAGCTGAAGTGAGCTTGCTACATCCAGTTTTATTTTGTCGCCATCAATGGGCAGTCATGAAACAAGTGGGATATATTAACTTAATTAATCCCTTACTGGGGAACAGGTGATTGATTATGTGTGTTATTTTAGGTACTGGTATTCCCAGCCCAATGATATTCACTTGAATAGTGAGTGATTGAAGTTTACTGGGCTGTTACCCTGACGAACAAGGCTCACTGGGGTAAGAACTGATATTCCAGAGGAGGAACAGGGATGTGGACTTTCAGCACCATGACTTTCCTTCTGTGTCTTCATGAGCATTTTAGGTTGTAGCAGGAAGGTGTTTTGGTGATATGGCTGCTCCACTGTGGAGGTGATATTGAACCAGGATGCCAGCAGGGACAAATGGCAACTTCTATTCCACCTAGAGGCCAGCAGGTACCAAATCTCACCAGAATTGTGTCACTAGAAGAAAAGGGGAGGTACCTGAGGCTTTGTAAAGAAAAAGGTGTGAACAGTGATGCGCAAGATAGAGAGCAGGTATGGTATCAGTGTAAGCTGGGTTTATTTCACAGCCTAGATTTTTGTGATGACTCCGGTGCTAATGCCTACCTATCCATTCACAGCTTTTGTGACATGAAATCTTAGTTTTCTGTACTAAAATCAAAGTCCACAAACCATTCAGATAATGACCAAGTAAAAATTTGTCAGCAATTTCTTTCCTCATTGTTAATAACAGGAGCAGTAAAGGCTCTTTCGTTTACAGTGCAATGTTAATCCAGTTTGCCAGCCCACACAGTAATTATGTATTTCATATAACTGAGTCAATTACATAATTGCATTTAAATCATAAAGTTAAATCCAAAGCAATTGTGTATTTAACCTATAACAAGATGCAATGTGCAATATAAATAGTCTTGCAACTAAACAGGCAACAGTTACTCTCTGTATGAACAGACTTTTGGATACTGAGAAAATATAATTTTAAGGCATTATCATTTTATTGCCTCTAATTTTTTGGGACTTTTTCAAAGTCTATTATATAGGTCTGACAGAAATGGCAGTGAATATCAAAGGATTGTTTTCAGTAAGAGTTCTGCAGACTCCTTCTCCACATTTTCTGTGCTTCTTTCAACACACATGTACTACACCTGAAACAACTCTAATCCAGTGAAAACTGAATGTGTTCAGCTGCTACATGGATCTTTTAGCCCACTGTTAATTTTCCACTAAAGGTAGCAATACAACTACTTCTCAGCATGTCGTGATTTTCAGACCTTTTTGACCAAAATTGTTATGTATTTAAGGGAGACAAAATCTACTAGCAATTTGTCTTCTGAGTATAATTGGTAATAGGCTGCTGTATCCCAGCTTTAGTTGTTATTTTTTATCTACTACCCTCTGGATCTAAATTAGATGGTTAATAGACTGGTCAAAATAACAGAAGATTGTTCATATCTGCTTCATCAGATTAAACATCAGCATATTTAAACCCAAATAAGCAATTAGGAAGCTATTTAAATATTATATTATTATCTAATTATATCTAAAAGCATAACCTCATTTTTAGAGAAGGTATATAATAGATTCATTGTACAAATATAACTTTATGACAGGATCTGAATGCACAATTGTAATTTTCCATGTACAAAACCACTGATATTTAGAAATGCATTCACTATCATTAGCAACAAATTAGAAGTCTTGTGCTAAAGTGTCTTTTTTTTTTTTTGGTTGTTTGGTGGTTGGTTTGGTTTGTTTGGTTTTTTTTTTTGTTCTGTTTTTTTTTTTTTATTGCGTTGCAAATGAAAGCATTTTGTTAATGTCTGAAGTAGTGTACCTTTAATTGTGTTAAGCTTGTGTTCTAAGAAATTTTAGTTTCTATCCAATTACTTTATTTTGAACTCATTCTCTGCTTGCCAGGTTTAATACTTTTCTTTGTCTGTTCAAGTCAGCTACCAAGAATATTTTCTCCTTAAGCTTTTTAAATCCTTTAGTATTTCAAATATATATGTAGTTCGTGATAATGGAATTTTAGATTTTCACCATGCATAACAACCAGATTGAAGCTGTTTGCTTGGTAAAGGGACACTGAGTTAAAGGAATTGGAGTTAACAGTCAGATACCAACAGTTAAAAGCATTCTCATTAGGAGCTAAAAATGATTGATTGAGAGATGGAGCTACCAAGTGTTTACTGGAATGTGTGAAGGTTTATTAACATTGGCACAGGGATGGTCCTGTTTGTCTAGACACTTACAAAATCTAGTGTGTCTGGACTGTGATTTGTGGGAACCTTTCCCCTTTGTAATCAGTATTTTGTTCTAAGTGATAGACATAGCCCCAAGTACACTGCAATATTGGCCTGGAGCATCAATTGACTTTGACAGAAACCTGCTAGTCACAAATAACAGGGTAAAACTATTGCCTCTTGGATTTTTTTAATTGCCTTTGAGCTAGGGTTCTGTAAGGGGGTTTCAGGATTCTGCTGCCTTCTTTATTAATTATGAAACATTGCTTTTCTGATAGTATAATTTCACAATTTTTTATTTTATTTATTTTAGAAAGAGTGTCTGGGATTGCAATACCTGGAAGAAGAGTATGTGTATATCTGAGGGAAGGGCATTTCTAAAATACTACAGAACACCTTGTATCCTGGGCATAGATGATTCTTAAACCTATCTTTTTCACAATGTCATGAAATGGTTAATACATACAGAATTCAGAAAAAGTCCAGAACCCCTTGTTTTTTGCCCTTCTCCCTTGCTTTAAATTCTGCATGCATCCTCTCTCTACTCTTTACCACAAAATGACTGCTTTCAAAACTTCTCTACATGGAAAGGGTAAAATCATATACTCTTACTTTCTATGTAGGTATTTAATGCTGTTACTCTGTTCTAAGCCAGACAGTAGGGCAAGTGCTTTATAACTTAAATATAGTATCCATGATTGATGAATGTGTTGCCAGTGCCTATTAAAGTAAAGTCACAATGTCACAGCAATTTTGTCACAAACCAGTACAGCTCATTTGACAGTAAACCTTTGACTGTGGAACACTGTAATGTAGGTTTAAGTCTGGCTTGCACAGAGCTTAAGGGGGATAGACCAGTAATAAAGCAATGTAGCCACCAGTCTAAGAGACGTGCCTCAAAACATGGTGCAGTCTCAAATCATGGAGCTATGCGTGTTGCTTTTCACTTTGGAAATATTCAGCAGTAATAGTGTAACTGTAAATATACGTAAGCCAGGAAAACAGAAGCAATTTTTCTCTGACAAGTGGAGCACTTTCAGAGCTGTGGGATACTCATTGCTCACCTTACCTTTTGCTGTACTCGGGACAATCGAGGTGGAGATTTTTACTAGGTACCCTATTATATTGATTTGAAAAGCAAACAAATAAACCCCAGCCCTTAGATGATTTAACAGGTAAATATCCTTAAATTATGAGAAAAGGTCATCTTAAGGTGTCAGGTTTTGTTGTTTGTTGGTTTGAGTTTTTTTGTAAGCTCCCAGAAACAGAATTGAAGGCTGATGTTTTTGTTTCTGGATAGTTGGCTTTTTAAATGCAGATTAATATTCTCTTAAACACAAAACCAGGTTTCAGGAAGCTGATATGTTGTCCCTCCCCACAGAATTGGAAACTTTATTTACTGGAAACACTTTCAGTTGCCATATTTCATCTAGCCTGGCTCACTAGTTTTTCCATCAAGCATAGACAGGAGAGTTCTTCAGTGCTGGTGAGAGATGTCAGCAAGCTTTGGAGAGGCCTTATCTCATCAGTTTCTTTTGCTGTAACAAAAGCTACAAGTGTTACGGAAAGATCATTGGAGAGACTTTTTTAAATGGTCACCATTACAGCCTCCATTCTTTGAATGACACCTAGTAACACATTGTGCTTTTGCAATTTTGCTGTCAAAATGGATGGTGGTTTATGGGTAGTTTATCTCATGGAAATAGATTGCATAGCTTGCCGTAGAAGCAGTTAGTCAACAAAATGCACTCTGGCACTTGGTGTAGAGAGTGTAATTATTTGACTGGTGGCCAGCTTAGGTAGCTCTTGGGAGCCATAAATAGTATTTAGAGGTTGCTGTAAAAGCTTTTTAATTTGTTACACCAGAGTTCATTTACATTGTACACCATATGTCATAGCAAAAGCACCCTCTCTTTGTAGAACATTATGCACAACACAGTATGTTATAAACACTACTTTTTAATGGCCTCCAGAGTAGCTGTAGATAGTTCATCCAGGAGGCTGTTTAAAGATGAAACTGTTACATAGCTGGAAATCTGAGGTCACTTCATTTTAGCTGATGAAATGAGTCAAAATTTGCTCTGTATTTCAGATGATAACATGTCCCACCAGCAGTTTAATCTTAATAATGCAAAGTCATTTGTTACAGTCTAATTCAGGAGTTTTTTCTGTAATCAGAGAACATATCCTCTGGAAGCAGAAGCGAAAGACCTTGGTTTTGAAAGGAGGAAATCTTTGGAGAACCTGAACCTTCTGCTGTGCAGCTAATATGAAACAAGACAAACACAACTCCACTGTTGTATTGGGCCACCAATGTGTATAAGGTAATTAGCTGTTGGCAAGGCTGCATGGTATTCTATACTACTGATACTTAAGTTCAAGAAGCTGAAATGAGCAGAAGGGCAAAGAGGCTACCAAATAATGAAGTGCATGTTTTCAGGAGAGGATGAAAAGAGCTTAGCTGGTTTAGCCTACAAATTGAAGGCTGTGAGGAGACAGGATTATTCTAAATAAATGCATCAGTGAGGATTAAGCATGAGGGAGGAAGAACTGTATAAATTGAAGGACAATGTTGGTAGGAAAAAAGGTTTAGGCACTGTACATTAGCAAACTTTGTCTGGCAATTGAATGATTACTAACCATTAGAGGAACAATTTCCACCCACCCACTCAAGATGCTGATTATGTGAATGAAATTGCAAGTTTAGACTATGCATTAAACTGATATAACACAGATGTCATAGTAAAAGTCAACACCTAAAACAACAGGGAATCTGAAACAGCCCTTCATGGTCCAAACACAGATGACTTTCTGCTTCTTTTGCAGAGGAAATGACAGTTTCCTAAAAAACTCTGGACTACCTTGAGTCTCTTTCACCCATTTGCATCATATCAAGCCAACTGAGGAAAGATAGAGACTTCACTTTGGATATCTGATCTCAGTTGATTTTCTTTTTAGGATCTCTCATTGTTTTTGTGCCTTTTTATTTTCCTTTCCATTTCTGTCCAGTTATTTCTAAGCTTTTACTAGCAGAAACTTTTGTGTGTGTGTGTGTGTATTAGTGCAGGGCCGAGGCTTGGTTGGGGGTTACCGTAATTCCAATGAGCATTCTTCTTTACTGCCAGTATGTTTCTGTGCAGTTGTATTTGTCTTCATCTTGGCTAAATTACTTATTCTCGAGTCTACTTGATTTCCCTAAGATTGGTAAATTTCTGAAGCGTTGAGGATAGAAAGAAATGTTATTTTAAATCCAGTATTTCTTTCTCAGTGTATATCTGCTGCAGCCCTTTTTACAGACAGAATTATCCTGTTTGTCTCTGGCAAATAAGAAACAAGGGAGCTGAAAGAGAAAACGATGTCCAGTTATGATCACATCTTTCTGTAAGCTTTAGTGGTTTTGAGGTTTGCAAATTAATTGCATGCTCATGAAGCTTACAAACACACTATATAAAACTCAAATCTGTTCCTGAAGTCTACTGTCTATGTCAGGATGGATATTCTGATCTCAATGCCTTTTACTTTGTGTTTCAGTATTCCTGCCATTACTCAGGTTCATGTTTGAGTGTTAGTTGCATTATTCTGTGAAATGGTGAGAATATAATTATAACTGTAATCTGTGGCACTGGGCAGTGTCTTCATGTGAATGGAACTGACTAATGTCACCGGAGAAGCTGTCTTCCTGCCACTGGTCCTACATTTGTGTGTTTTGCCACCGAAACTTTTGCTAGCTCCTGAGGTGAGATGATACACCAAGGACTTGTCCCTATGAGAGCGATGCAACTGGGGCCACAGAAGCAAGATGTCTACAGCTGTAGTTGAGGCACTGCTCCAGAAAAGAGAGTGGAAATATGCAGACCAGAGACTCTGACAGTAAGCACCCTAAAGGACCTATGTTTGATACCCTACAACCTCCTACAATCTTCCCCTAAGAGGAACAATCCCCTAATCTTCCCCTTAGAGAGACGGCCTGTCTGCCTTTCTACAGCGAAGTAGGAAGCAACAAAGTGAACACGTAAGAGCCTTAATGTCTTCATATGGCTAGAGATGGTCCTGCATATTGACTCATCTTCTGTCTAAGAGTGCAAGTTACAGTCATTAGAGCTTTGGATTTGTATATTTCTAAAAAAAAACCCCAACAAACCAACAAACATTTACCAGGTGTTAGAATTATTATTTCTGTCCTAATGCCTTCCAAAGACTGACTGTACTTTCAAAGGTAGATGTGGCTCTGATCATCCCAGTACATTAACCAATATATGCTTGTAAAACTTCGCTCTCTGTAGAAAAGGTTTTTGTTGAAATGTAAGGACTCCCTCCAGGGATGTGTGGCTCTTTTCTTCCAAGGTAGGGAAGTAATTAACCGCCACAATCTCTTACCCATGCTGCGCATCTCGCAACACTTTGAAGCAACTTGTTAGATGCACATAACTTACCATGTTCATCCTATATTAAAACCATCAATTGCTAAATCTACCTTTTCGAGCTGGGGCTGGAGCCAGAGGAGCGAGTCAGTCATATGGCGCAGGTGTGGCTTCCTGATTTCATTAATTTAGATAATTGCAGCTCTTCTTCAGCAGCATCAATCTCTTCTGTGTCTTATGCAGAAAGTCCCTTGTTTATAAATCCCCTTGCTGGGGCTGCTTGATGATCAGTTTTAAAAATTATTTGCTTTCCCTCATGCATGTTGACTCTATCTGACTGCCCACTCAACCAATCAAGTCCAATTTCTATTATAATGAGCTTTTGGAGGTGTGATGATGTTTGAATGCCAAGGGCTGACAAAGAATTATGGTAGTTCCCAACATTGTGATTCTTTCTTTCTCTAAAGCCCTTGTTGCTGCAGCACTACAAGTGGGATCAGCTATAATGAGATTTTGATTGTGTAAGGAGGGGATTTGCAATTTGTAAAAGTAAATACATTATTACTGGGGGAATCTGAGTGTTAGGCTTACTAACAGTGGTGAGAATAGAATGTTATGGTCTGATTTGGAAAAAGGGGAATGATATATTCTGGGGTTAGTGCATTTAGATCAGGTTTACATATTATCAATTACATTCCTCTGTTTTCATATAGGGCACAGGAGCACCTTTGTACCTTGGTTTCTCTACCAACTTCATCAGTCTTTAAAATTCATAGGCACGCAGACTTTTGATGTGTTTTCTTTTTTCTTTTTCCCAGGTACTGATGAAATCCTGAAATACTATACTTAACTAAAGTTTTCACATCTGTAAATTAGAATTCTGAGATGGAAATCCTGTAGAGTTAACAGCTGAAATCTAGCTCTTAAATCAAAGGATTTGTGCACACATGACCCAAATGTGTGTTTGTTTGAGTGTGTAACATCAAACAATTTAAAAGGAAAGCGTGATTTTTTTATGAAACTTTCTGAAGTTTCTGTGTCTCCACACTCCAGAGTGCTTTACAAATGTGTTCATTCTAACAAGTTCATCATTTTTCACTGCCAGTATTTAAAACTGGACTCTTTTCTTAGTCTTTGGGGTTTTTTTGCATATCTCCCTTATGGGTTTTAGAGCATTTTTAGACATATGCCTACATTACCTGAAGGGAAGTTATAGGGAGGTGGAGGTCGACCTCTTCACCCTAGTTAAAGATGACAGGATGAGGGGTAATGGCTTCAAGTTGCGCCAAGGGAAATTTAGGTTAGATATCAGGAGGAATTTCTTTACAGAGAGGTTGGTTAGGCATTGGAATGGGCTGCCCAGGGAGGTGTTTGAGTCCCCATCCCTGGAGGTGTTTAAGAGTTGCATAGATGTGGTGCTGGGGGACATGGTTTAGGGATCCTGTCAGTGTAGGGTTGATGGCTGGACTTGATGATCTTGAAGGTCTCTTCCAGCCAAATCATTCTATGATTATCTGGGTGCTTGAAATCAGGCAATAATGTTATGTAAATATAATTCCTGAGTTTCATTAGAGATTTTTAAAAATAATAAAAATTTTAAAATGCCAATAGATATATAGAACACAGTTTGTAGCTCAGTGAGCTATCTCTTTCAGTCATGTCATTGTCTTTTTTGGGGTTATTGTGGCATGCTATAGTAGTGACACAGCCACTCCAGAATTCAGCATTTATCTTTCTTCTGCTTAAAGGTGAATCTTGCAACCTCTCTGAAAACCCACAGACACACAGAGGAGCTTTAATTTGGTAATTCAAGTAACAGACCTAGGAATATTTTTATTAATATGATTATCTATTCTCAGGAGAAATAATTAGATGAGGATTTCACTATCAGCTGTGTTTGGCAAGTGTGTAATTTCTAAGCTAGTGAGGTAAGCAAAATGTTCAGAAGTCTGTAGACTTGCTTGCTACAAGAAGCACTCTTATTTCACTTTCTTGAATCAAATTCTATATGCATTGGAACCAGCTGCAGTTTCATGGATCATGCCTTATGATGCTTAGGAAAACATCCACTGACTTCAGCAGACCTGCACTGGATCCTGATCCAGGCAATGGTGAGGAGCATGGCTCGGTGAACTGCACTGTTATAGTGAGAAATAACAAATCCTCTCAGATGCTTGATCAGCTAATGTTCAACTCAGGGGTGATTTCACAAATGGAGGCCAAGGCCTTTTGCAGACGATATGACAGGAAGAGGGATAATGTAATGTGGCAGATTCTGCATGGAAGAGAATTGGGGTCATTTGGTGTGCCCATGTATAATGCAACCTTATGCCATAATTAAGATGCTGGATAGAAGCTGTTGAGAGGGATTAGCTACCAATCCATGCATTTTATATTTCTGTTTATTTTAAGATAAAGCCTCATGCTAGAAGGGTAGTTTGTTGTTGTTGTTTTGTTTTGTTTTGTTTTTCTATTTTCCGTATTAATCCCTTATAAAGGTTTAATTTCCTGAATTTTCTTTGTAGAGGTCTTGTTTTTTTTTTTTTTTTTTTTAAGTCTTTATCTCTGTTTAGGTGAAAAGAGGGATTTCTGTAAGGTAGTCTGGCTTTAGAAGCTGTCTTATAAAGCAGGACAGAGATCTATAGAATTGAACCTTAATGGCACCACTATACCCAAGGGGAAGTACGTTGCTTATTTTCAGAGAAAAGTGGAGAAATCTCATTTTTCAAGTACATGGAGGTGATTGTGTGTGCTTTCTTTTTAAATAGTGAAATTGCCCATAAAAACTGGACACTCCTGCTGAAATACTCTTTCCTCAGAAAACTCAATTTTCTATCAGTCGACAGCTATGACCGAAAAATGTCACCTGCTCAAATTGTGAAGAGAGACAAAGATGTGGAATAATAAAAAAAGAAGTTGTGGACTGAAGAGCAGACATGAGCTTTCAGACCTGTGTTAGAAGTCAGCTTTTATAGAGGAGAGATGGAACAGGTAGAACCAGATTATATTTAATTATTCAGTTAATTCCTACCACTGGTTATTTCAAATCTTCAAGCTTGTGGTTACTAACAAAGATTGGGCCAACCATCAGTTTTGAAATTGTGCCAGTGAAAATAAAATGATCAATTCGTATCAAAGTTATACTTTTCATCTGGCATGACAAGTGGAAAAAACACCAATATATGAAACGCTGGGGGCAGGCAGGTCTTTTGAAGTTTAAGGTGTGTTCGAAAATGATCTGGGATTTTCTAGCTTAAGAAAATTTATCCTACCTCTCTCACTTTTCTGTACCGTCTTCTTGCTCTCAGAAAATCTCCCAGTTGATTTCCAAATTAGATTAGTCAGCTTTATCAATTTTAGACTTGTTTGACCCTTTACAATTCCCATAGTAATTCAGTGAAGCTGAAGGTCTTTGAACACCATCTCTGCAAAGTTCAAAAGACACTTATTTCAGGACATTAGCCTGGGGATGATCTTCCTCACATTTTTGAAAAAAATAGGAGGAGAAAAAAAAACCCCAAACAAACAGAAGCTATACGGATCTGTTCTTGGGGCTAAATCAGATCACTGTCAAGGTCCCAGAAGTGTAGATAATTTCTACTTTCCTGTGGTAAGTAGGACTAGATACACATCTGCTCCACAGATGAAAACAAGACATAGTACCCCCTTGTGCATTGATGATTTGTCTGTAAGGGGATTAAAGGTTCATCTGTATTATAGTATGTTTCCTTTCAGAGGTTGCATAGATATGGTAAAGCAAATTCACCATTTTAGGCAGTATTCCTTCTTGTCACTCAGCTGAAACAGGGCTTACAAATACAAACACTCTACGAGGCTCTTCCAATGGGAAGACTACCCTCAGAACCAAGGCTGTTAAAAAGAATCTCATGTACCATATAAATTTCACCAAGAAAAAACAATGGTTACAGAATACAAGACTTCTGAATTAAAAAAAAAAAAAAAGAAAAAAAAAAAAAGAAAAAAAAGAAAAAGCATGTCTAATGCATTTGTATCTCTCAGTGTTTCCAGTTCAGAAAACAGAACATCATTCATATTTATGGGGAGTCGTATCAATTCATAATTATTTTCTGTAAAATTAATTATCTCAGTATATAAGTAAACTATTAAAAATACAAAATGAAATGACCATAATAAGCACATTTGTAATAGACACACATATCCTGCACTCAGTAAACAATTTTTGCGTCCTTTGGCAAGGTGGTTGCACCCAGCTGAATACTATGGCACCTCATCCCACACTGCAGGGGCTCACATAATCTGGAGTCTTGAGCTATAAAACCAGAAACTGATTTTCCTGTGGATAAAAGTTCAAGTTTCAGCAGTTTCCAACACAAGCCCTTTCCCACTCCTGGATCCTTCTTAAATTAATTTGGTGTACAATTTTTTCTCAGTGAGAGCTTCTGGATCTGAGGAGAGGCCTATTTAAAATGTAAGCAAGCATGCACACTTCAGCTTTTGCATCTGTTCTTTTCCCCCACCTCTACTGTAATACCTGTGTCCTACCATGATCACGGTTTCCAAGCACTACTGCTATTAATAGTGTTTTCCAACAGACTTAACTCATTTTCATGGTCATTATGGGCAGTCAGTGACCTTTAACAGATGAAAGCCTGAGGCCATGCTGAATGAACTTGCTCCCTATAATGAAAACAAATACAGAAGAATAAATGTTGCATTAAACCTTAACCAATGTTTTGGGGGTTGGTTTGGGTCTTTTTGTTGTTATTATATCCAATGGCACCAATGAGAGAAATGTACTTCTTTTAAGGTATTAACAGTTCAGGATTTTTTTTAACTCCTCACCTGGATATCCTCCTCACCTGGGGATCTGCAGTGTGTGCTGTGAATGCTGTAAAAAAAAGTGTCTACAAGTGGGGGCTACTGCATGTGTAAGGTGTGCAAGGATATTAATTTATGAGTACAAATTCTTGAGGAAATGAATTTATTAGTATAATCCATCTGGGACAAACATCTATGAACAGTGTGTCAGGGCATCTTTCTCTGGAGAATTTCACTGGAGAAGTGTTGAATTAACAGCATTATTTTGAATTAGAAGTACAGTTCTGTACTCCTGCCATTCTGGACAAAAGGAAAAAATGTGAGAGGAGCAGGGAAAAGAGCAGAGAGAATGTTTCAGCAATGTTTGACTAAGTACCTTTGTTTGACTAAGTACCTCCATTTTTATATTTTCTTTTTTTTTTAATGAACATTTTAAGACATCTTAGTATATGAAAGTAAATACTCAGACAACTGAAGGGAGATGGTCCCAGCAGGATGATTCTTAAAAACCATTATGGACCACTAGAAAGCTCAAGACCACTTGAGTGCTTCTAGTTGAGTCAGTAGCTAAGGGAGCTAATGGAAATGGACATTCCCAATTTTCTATGACATGACACAAAGTGAAAGTTTATCTGTCCAGGTGGTTTTACAGACAGACAAGAGAAAAGTTTACCCAGCACTGTATTTTCCGAACCAGTGTGGTGAACTGCTATAGCCTTAGCTCAGCCCCTCATGTCAGTTCCTAACATTTAAAACTACTTAGTTTTTAACTGTTACTACTATGAAATTATGCCCGTGTTTCAGGCATTCTCCTTCTGGTGTGCTGCAAATCAAGGTAATATCCTTAATATTTTTCTTCTGGGAAGCTTCTTAGCTGGTCAAACTAGGTGTCTGTCCCAAGACAGGGCAGTGAGTGTACTGAGAGTCTGACTGTCTACTTTTGTGTATATTTGATCCTTGTTTAGGGACTTCCACATTTACTGATTTCTCCTTTGATTGGAAAAAAGTGCATGCAATCTGCCATCTCCAAATTCTTTTTCATACTGGACAGTTTAAGGTAAAAATAAAGAAAGCATTCATTTCATTTTAATACAATGACAAATTAGACAGTTGCTATATTTATGAGCACAAGAGCACAAAATAAGAAACAGATATTTTGTAAGTACCCAAACAATAGCTTTAGCTCCAAGAGTTTCACTGTCTGGTTCATCCATTTAAAAAGTTAACAGGGTACGTTTATCACTGTCTGTTTTCCTCTGCACAGTCTCAAAACATAAGGCTTTTGATATGGGGACAAACTTCCCTATGTGCATTTCCCTGGGATTCCATTAAAATCTAATTTCTCCTTCTCTGCTTAGGGATATAAATATATCCCTATATAGGGATATAGGGACATATGTTAATGATTACTGGAATAAAAATATCAATTGTCATATTTCCCTAACAGATTAATGGTTACCAGTTTGTAAATGTTACTGTTGGTCCTTGTGTGTAGACAGATAGTAAATAAAAAAACTTTACTGAACGCATATCCTAAGGACTGACTTTCTATTTAAGTGGACTATAAGTAAGTAATTGATCCTCAGGAAATGCAGTGCTAGTTACTGCATTAGCAAGGCTTAGAGCTCCTGTTGGCTGGGCAGGAAGTTCTCAGATTAAAAACAAAACAAAACAAAAAACCACAGCAACAAAAATGTTGATTGATTAAAGCTATTAATGAATATGGATATGTTTTGAGACCTTTTGTTTGGAAAGGTTTCTCTCAGGTCCAGGATGGCAAGAGTATTTTGAAAAATAGTACATCTCAGTAGAAGCACACTAGGGATTTTTGTAGCAGCATTGGGACTATGAGACTGTGGCACATACCATACACTTTGGTTATTCCAGACCAATTCTACTATGAATGTTATCACTATATTAGTAAAAAGATATTCAATGGAGGACAGAAGAAAACTGCATTATTCCTGTGACTTTGTGAAGTGACCGGGCATGCCCTCTATGTGTTCATATGAAAGACAGCAACAACAGAGTCTCTTTGAAGGAGGAGGAATTCTGACACCTCTGCTTTGGTTATGTGGTGGAAAATGCATTTTTCCTCGACAGATTGAGAGGCATCCTCAGAAACATATTCCGAGTACAAGCCTGAGTTGTTTGCTGAACTCCCTGGCTGCTAGAGGTGCCTCTATCCCCAGGGACTAAAGGCAGCTTTGATTAACCTGCTCAGTTAAGTTCCTAAAGTCACATGTTTTCAATCTCCTTTTTACACAACACCTACTGTGGGAGAGCAGGAGGCTCAGATCTACAGAGAGAATTCAATATCTAACTTTCTTGTTTAAAGAGACAAGCCCATTGATACCAGTAGGAGCAGGGCATATAGATATCTCTGGATCTTCAAATTTGCTGGGTAGTCCTAGCATCAAAGCAAACTGCAGTCTTCTGTCTCTTCAGATTTTTGTTAATCTATGAACTGTCTTTATCATGTGAATGTAAATTCATTGTGGAAATACATGTTCCTTATTGTTTTGATTTCTCATTGAAATACTAACATTAGGCTGCCTATATTGTCTGACGTCTGACTACCACAGATACCTTTCAGAGGCTGCTGTAGCTTGCTGACCCTCTTCTTTGTTCGCATTATGTTTGCCTACGTTTTCTCTGGACATTTTCATGGCTCTCCTCCTTGGATAACAGCACTCTGGGAATCCACAAGCCATCAGAACTCTTCGTGCCTGGAAGAATCATTCTGCATACTGTCCGCTGCCAGCGTACCTGCAACTACCCATTGCTGATTAAATAGCAGAGAAAAGCTGTCTGGGATTATTGGCTTAGACATTGCTACTCCTCCTCTTAATTTATATGTAGGTGTTGCTTTTTGTCAGCTTTGACTGTGCTGACAGTCCTTGCTTTGTGAAATAATTCATGTGAATGTCTGTTGTTGCTATTCTTCAGGGACAGTGGTGATGTCAGTTTCCAGGTTAGGTAGGTAAATCGCTGCCACCTCTCCAGAAATACAGGATTCTTAAGGAGTGAATTGGGCTACTCTTATTATTTACAACAAGAAAGGAAAGTACAGTGACCATGACAGTGTTACTCTTGTCAGCAATGAGCACCTCAATATGGCAAGAGAAGTTCCTGTTTCCAAGATAATGGGTTTCCCTACCAAACACAGCTGCTGGTAGTGGAAAGTGAAGAATGGATTTCCTAACACACGGGAACACTTGTGTTTTTAAAAGATTATCCTGATCTAGAGTGACTAGAAAATTTAGAGGTGTCCTGTGAAATCAAACTTTCATCCATAAAAACTTGAAAAGGTTTTTTTTTGATAAAATGGGGATATTGTATTTTTGTGTCAACTTTATGTGCATGTGCACTAAAATATAATTGTATATTATCATCTAAGCATTTTACATAGAGAGGTTTTTCTATATAACATAAAAAACATTTAGGAAATTGTAAAAATAATGCATTGTCACAATTTTTTTAAATGCTGCATTTAAAATAATCAGAACTCAGTCACAGTCACAGTCACAGATATTAGGGGTTGGAAGGGACCTAGAAGATCATCTAGTCCAACACCCCTGCCTGAGCAGGATCACCTAAACCAAGTCACCCAAGAACAGATCCAGGCGGCTCTTAAGTGTCTCCAGAGATGGAGACTCCACAACCTCCCTGGGCAGCCCATTCCAGAGCTCTGTCACCCTTATTGAGAAAAAGTTCTTCCTTGTAAACTCCTTCTAAAACATTTTGCCAATAGGAAAGCTTAAAGTTGCTTGTTATTTAAGTAGTAATGGATGTTTCTGCCTTAACTCTAAAACTTGCAGCTACTTTTCTAAACAGGACAAATAATAAAACTAGAAACAATGAGCAATGCACAAACTATGTAAGATATTTTGAATGTTAGTTCATAGCCACTATAATCAGAATTTATTTTTTTTTCTCAGCACCTGCTAAGGCATTTACCTGTCTGGCAGAAACTTTTCTAATATTTTGTCCTTCTGTTTTAGAGTGGACCAAATCAAAATTATATAGATAACAACAGAGATGTGGGGTTAACCCATATCCTAGGCTCAGATTTACAGCTGGGTTTGCAGTGCTTAAAAACAGTAGATCTCGGACTAAACACCCAGAATGTTGGAACTATTGTGATTTCAGTGAAAACTCATCCTTAGTTCTTCTTTGATATCAGCTTCATCATCTTCACTTGGAATTCTGTCTCTTCTTTTGATCCTTTCAGTGCTTGGAGCTGAAAACCTCAGTGCAGTATTGCCAATTTGATTAAAACTTCCTGCTAAAGTGTCTGTTAATTTTAACTAGTAGATGCAACCATAAATCACCAGGAAAAACAATACTTAAAAAAATTAGACTGCATCAGCATCTCACTGAATTAGAAACCAACCTCAACTCCCTTAGGCAGATCAATCATACTGTTACAGGTTTCCATGATACCATCCCACAGCAACTATTATATCCTGCACAAAGTATCACCTACTTTTCCTTGTCTTCATGCTAATCTCAAAATATATAGTGCAGCAAAATCTCTGGAACAGTCTGCCCAGAACAAAGAGGGACACCACCAGCATCAGGGTTGCTTTTCAATTGTCCAGACAATCAACGCTGGCTGTTTCACTGCATGCAAATTGCCTTGGAAAAAGAGAGACAGTCTTTCCTTATGGGCAATCAGCACTGCTAAAGTCATCATGGGCTGATTGGTAGTGAATCTGAGACTGTCCTGTTCATTCCCATTCTCAAAACATTTATATGAGATTGTGGCCATGTCACATCTGGCCACTTAGGGAATAGGCAGTAAACTAAACCATTTCCCCTGCAGATGACAGATGGGATTGGGGGAGAGGGACTGATGAGTATCACAAAGATCTTTCCATTAATATCCTTACATCTTACTGAGGATAGAGCTAAAGCTGGTATAGCTTGAAACAGAGAGAAGACTGTTTCTGAAAACCTTAGGGAAGCAATATAGAGGGAGAAAGCTATTTTCACCTTAAACAAAGAAAAAACAACCCCCAAAACAACAAAACAAAAAGAGAGATTTTAACAGATTTTCTAAGCCTCACAAATAGGGAGAGTTGGATAATCTCTTGAAAGAATTTAAGTACAATAGAAAATTCTCAGATATCCTTAGGCTGCCATTGAGATAAACAGACACAGAAGTTAAGGGGCAGTGTATCTGTTTTATCGATCAGCAAGAAAAGAGGTTGTCCAAAGTCATGGGTCTTAAGTATGTAAAGCTGATGCTGGTTGGAGGTGAGTGAATAGTTAAAATAATTTACCATGTGCAGTATGAAAGTGCATTTATATCAGCTGAGGCTTGGTCTCTATATGTTTCATTGAAGAGTGGAGAGAGTCACTCCAGTATGAAGAAAGTTTATGCCATGGACATGGAGGCTTAGGACCCTCTATTTCACCATGCAAACACTGCTTGCTGTCTGTACCATCAAAAACAATGCACTGCTAAGGTGGTAGTGTTGCACTCACCCTTCTCTCTTGTTGATTTTTGTTTCTCTCTATCTCTTGTTTGACCACCTAGGATGCAGTCCCTTTTCAAGAACTGAGTCACAGTGAATAGCTGGAGTATAGCTGCCATTTCTACAGTCCCAAGGACTTCTGCACCCTGCTTGAGGCCTTGTGATCAAGTTGGCAAAGGAGGCTATTGAGGGGATTGATTTTCTACTCTCACTGCAGATGAAAGTAGAACACCCCCACCCCACTTGAAGGTGGTATGTCAGTGAACTAAACATGAGCTGACTCTTGCCTGGAATTTCTAAGGTCTGGTGGTGGTCTGCTTGGGTTTTGCAATGAAGGATTGAAAGCATGAACTCTGTTCCTCCAGAGACAGAAAACTTGGTTTTCTCATGGATCTGGGAGGAAATTTTATTTTCACACTGAATTCAGCTGGGTTCTGCAGAAGCAATTTCTCCTCACCTCTCACCCAAAGGCTGGAACTCAGAGCTGATGGCCGTTTTAGCTGAGTCTTGCATCCTTGCCCTCAGCATATACAGTTCAAGTTCAATGTGTATTTTCTCCTCTGTAGTCTGCTAGAATGGCAGGATTCTGACTCAGAAAGCTGCCTTCAGCTTTAGAGAAAGTTTAATGCTGAATGAAATAGGTTTAAAATCAGAGCAAGGTGGTATTGATGGAATATCTTCTATTGTACATCACTATGGGGTTGGCAACTCCGTGACTAGGTGAATAACACTTCCTGGACATGCTGAAGTTATATCAGACTATATCTCAAATTGAAGAAATTCTGTTCACATATATGTTTTCTCCTAGCAGACAAATGTTGTCTCCAAGACAAAAGGTAATTTAAAGTTTGGAGGGAAAGTAGCCATGTAAGGAAGAGGGTACATCTCCTGTTTGCATTCTGCAGATGTCTTGTTAATTAAAGTTGCTGCAGTTTAGTTCACAGCAAATGGACCTTGGGTCTCAGCTAATGCAACAGTTCTTGAAGTTTTAGCAGTTCAGTTTTATCTGAGCAAATGCAGGCTCAAACCACATGAATCATCTCTGAGTTTTTAAAAAGCAGCTTTATTTAAAAAAATGAAAGGTAAATGACTTCAGATGGCAAACTGAATCAGGAGAGCTAAATAAGGAAAAAATATTGTTACAGTGACAGTAATATTAGCTGCCACGAACAAAATCAGTCAATAAAAGCACTTTGGAAAGTTAAAAAGCCAAATGAATGAATAAGCCTCTCCCTAAATTCAATACTGTCTTGTATAAAATATTAGCACTCGGACTAAAATCACCTCCTGAGTGTAGTATTTTTTTTTCTGTTTTATCAGCAGTCTCTCTCTTCCACCTAGTAAATTCATTTATTTGTTCAAAACTGCAGTGTGTTGCCAGCGCTTTCCAGTACAGGTATATAAGATAATGCACCCTTCATCCACCCTAAATCTCTTATTCCACAAGTTAATGATTTAGTCATACTACTGTAAAGACAAACAGCCAAATTCTCTGCCTTTGTCAGACTCAAGTGACCAATGCTTCTCTTGCTTGATGAAATCTGTCTCTGATAATGAGGGCATTGGGGACTATGTTTGCACATGGTCAAGCATGGAGCCTGTGTCGAGTCACTTGCCCACCATCTCAGTTGCTCACAATTAAGGTTATGTTCTGATGCAGGCTCAGTCTGAGCTGCAGAGGCTTTCTGAGGGAGGAAAAGACAATTGTAGTCTGTAGACCCAGGAAGTTAATGTCTAAGAAGTACAGGCAGGGAAGAGCTCTTTACCAGCAAATCTATCCCATGATGTCTTTTTCTCAACATCTAAGGTAATGAAATTGAACAGTGTGTTGGCTAGTAGTCAGTAATATAGGTAATGAAAAACACCCCAAGGACTGAAAGCTTACATTTGTTTTTGGGACCTGTGCTTCTGTTAGTAATGTAGTAATACCACCCAAATTATTGGTACTGTGAAGAGTAACACTGTCTACATGAAGATATCATAACAATATGGAGTGGTGTGGGTGACCTTCATGTTGCCAATGACTCCATCCAGCACTGTGAGTCAGACAGCTCAGCTCCATTCTTGAGTAAAGTTCATAAATTTAATTACCCTTAGCTCCTGGTCTGTAGGTATTGTAAGGTATTTTCATGCACTTTAGCAAGCCACTTGGATCAACAGGGGTCACCCTGTACTTTCAGTCTCCATGACACACTCAAATTTTGAGGTAAATGTGACCTAACTGATTGGGAAATTTGACCCTGCCTTCCAGATAAGAAACCAGATGAGTGATCCAGGCTTTCTCCAACTTCAGGGAGGGTTTCTTTGTTTCATTGTGTCAAAAAAAATAATAGAATAATAGAATACCAGGTTAGCATGGACCTTGAGCATCATCTAGTCCAACCTTTCTTGGCAAAAGCATAGTCTAGACAAGATTACCCATGAGGTTAATTCAAAAAGGATTCCCAAATCTCCTTAACAAAGACTGGCTGCTTTTGCAGGGTATCTTCCACAAGCCCTGCCTATGTCATCCAGTCAACCTCTGCTGCTACAGACTTCTGTGCTAAGCCTTTGGTTTACAAACTTTCTGATAGTCATCCAAAATAGTCACAAACAAGCAGGAAGAAGTAAGAGCACAATGATTCCTAGCTCACAGCTCTGGCTGTGGTTTGACTCTTTCGGAAGCAAACATCACCTGAATATTTAAGAAATATCTGCAAAATGTAATGGGGCCAGGAAGGAAAGATGGGAATATAAAAGGACATGGCACTTTGATTTTCCTTCTTGGCACTACCTATTTTATACCTCTTAAAAGAAAAAATTCAAACAAAGCCACATAGGACAGGTTGACTTTTGACTAAGTAGAAGGAGCAGCAGCTTGTCCTCTGGCATGTACCAAATGCCCTAATGCCCAGGTCCTTCACAGTCAAGGAGACAAGTTACTTTCCTGTTATTTATGTGTCCTCTCCTGGATCCAGTGCCACATCAGCCCATTCCTGCAGCTACCCAGCAAACAGAGGAAAACTGTTTGCATTTCACTTCCAAATACCAGATAGTACCAAATTTGATGGGTTTTTTGTTTGTTTATTTTCACTGACAAGGACATCTGTTTACTAGAATTCATCTCCAGCTTTAGTGAACATCAAAAGAGATGTCTGTGACACTGCAGCTGGATTTAGATGGTACAAAGCCCTTCAACTTACTATTTAAATATATTTTACTTTTTCATCCCTAATCACCAAATAGAAGTGGGTTAATTTTAAGTGCATCTGCAGATTTTGCAAATTAATTGATTGTGACTGTTCTAACTTGTGTAGCAGGACACATTTGGGGTTAAATGTAGTGTTTATTGATTAAAAAAAAAATAAAAATATATATATCAGAAGATAACATCTGTCCTAAGATACATACATTTTTTTTTTTCTTCAGTAAAAATAGGTATTTGGAGAGGTGGAGGAAATCAAGTAAATTGTGGGGCATTCTACTTTGTTTTTTCTCTACTTCTAATATCAATCAGCATACACTTAATCTTAGGAAGATCTGATTTAGGAGCACTCTGCTCTCATGTTGTATGCTTATATAGCTGTTTATTTAGTTGTGAATTGATTGATTAGGAAATAAGCACTTTTCAAGTTGACACTATAAATAATGAAACTTTATTAGTGATATATGTGACACATTTAACAATGCTAATTTTCTGTACTGCTCTATGTAATTCACTTGCCTTTTTCAGTAGGCTGTAAACAACAAAAGGTTTGAGGGAAATTGCTAATTTGTTGGCTTTTTAAAAGGCAATGTAAAGGAATCCAGAATTTAGAAATATTTCCAGAGTGCCACCTAGTGGAAAAAGAAGTGAAGCCACAAGAAAATGGAACTGGAATACAGCTTTGAAGAGTATGTCTTAATACACAGAATTGTCTCTTCATTTTCTCTTTACAGCTAAACATAGGCAGGTAATAATGCCTTTTATGCAGCATAGTGATAATTGCAAAACTGTATTTATCCTTTTTTCATTTCTTTTAAAAATCTTAAGTAACAAATGTCTTCTCTGCTTTTAGCTTTTTGAAAAAATAACTGTATGGCCTGAACCCAGACTTGAGATTTGATTTAATCATATTGTGTTCTCATACCTCAGAAGCTTTGCCATTAAATCGTGATTTCATTTTAACTCTTTTAATTAAAACATATACCTTTACATTTAAAATTGTGATATATATGTATTGAAGACCACTGTAATGAAAAAGGCATTAAAACAAAAGAGCTTCAAGAAATCAGGTTGCTGCCTTGTTGCTTCCAGGTGTGGTTTTAACACAGGTGGTTCTTGTTGCTCCTTGGCAAAGCCACAGCTTCTGTGGTCCCGTGGTTATAGCAGTCATTGCTACCATTACAGCGGCTTACTGCTACCACTTAACATCTCATTATACAGGTAATCTTGTGGCCCTAGCTTTTATGGGGGAAATACCAGGAACTCATTAAATTCTTCTCATTTGAAGGTGAGCCTAGGAGATGAGTAGGATTTGGCTAGACCTTTGTTGTTTTTGTAAGATATAAGGCTTTTTCAAATAAGCCTTATGAATATGTTAACCTGAATAAACATGGGGCTGTAATCCCTACTGCCTTTTAATGCTGAGGGTATGGAACAGGGCTATCACTTGACAGTGCTGAGTGTGTCTTTTTGAGGAAGAACCACATCTGGGCAGGTATGTGCATTTCTTCTGTTATTGTTGCCTTCTGGAAGGGTTTGAGGGTCTTAATGTAACATCTTCTCTTTCTACAGTTTATAAACAATTCCTGTCAAAAGATGTTAGTGGACACTCCCAACAGAGCTCCAACTTAATGAGTTTGGTAAAGGTTTACAACAGTACTGAGAAGTGTATTTTGTACTGAATGTTTCTGTAGTAGATGATTTTGTCTTCCTAGTCAAGAGCAGGAAAATCAAGTCTACTTCACTTTTATTTCTACTTGTTTCTTAATTAATGTTCTTCAAATGTCTCTTCTACCTGTGGTATAAGGTATAACATGTCAGAGAAGAGCCATATCTATATTCATATTGACTGGCTTTGGGACTTAGAGATGTCATCTAGGTGGATGATGTCTCTTTGAGAAAGAGATTTTTGTCTATGATAAAAGTAGTATTTATGTTATGGAGGCTAAATGTAGTGTTTTGTTATGTCAGTTTGATATATAGCACTCGTAAATTTATTGATCTCAAGATGAGATAATAAGAGGGGAATTACAAGGAAACTCTGAGGAGAAAAGCAATGCAAAACCAAAACAGACTAATTTAAAAAAAAAATAAAAAAATTCTTCTAAATTTTGCATTAAGCTGTGAAGGAAAAGACTCTTAAAACAGCACCAGAGAGCACTTAGAAGGGTTGATGTGAAGAACTGCTTTCAGCCCATTTTAATTCAAGCTCTGATTTTGCCTTTCTTGAGTAAAACAAACTGCAAAGTTACATAGAGATTACCTTTGCAGTCTGCATATTTTCAAAGTCAGAAGAACAACGTGTCAAAATGTTCAGAGGCAGAAAGGAGAGTCCTCTTTTCAAATGTGCTTCAAAGCTCTTGTTGGCAATGAAGTGAGAGAAACAGGTGGAAAGGGAAGGAGATGAGAGGAGGTACTTGGGTTCTTTGGGAGGCTGTGTTTTCTAATGAGGTCAAAAAAGTAGATTGTGTTGTCTGCACTAGAGTATATTATCTGCTTTACAGGTAGGCACTTCCCTATACCTAAGGGCTCTTAAATTTTTCAGAGAAGAACATATTAATCATCTGTTTGAAGGTGCAGTATAGGAGTGGTTTTTCTCTAGTGGCATTATTTTCTGAAAGAGGGGCTCTAGCGTACTTTATTTGTATGTCTCTCAGTACTGTGTAGAGTGTCTTTGAGATGTGTGTGTGACTGAAATCTGAAAGAAAAGTAATGGTGCAAACCCATGAGGTTTGGTTCAAATAAGCAGCACATGATCTTCTGAGAGTCACAGGTTGGATCCTGTTTCCATGACTGACTGATGTGCCTGCATGCAAATGTGTGCAGGTGGACATCATAACTAATTTCTGTGTTCCAAGTACAGCTCTCAGTGACAGTGATAACTGGTAAAGTTGCACTTTCCCTGCATGTTTGGGGTTTTTTTCCTATTTCAAATCTCCTTTCCCAACTGAGGTTGATTCACTCTGCATCTTCTAACAGAGGTATTTCATTCTTTTGAGTTTTGAAACCAACTTGTTTGATAAATGTTTTTAGTTTTTAGTCCTATTGCCAAGTCACTCCTGCTTGGATCTTGCCATGCTCCTGAAGGAGCTGGGGTGGCTGACAGACAGTGGTCTTGTAGAAGCAGGAACTCAGACTATATGCCCATGGTAAAGAAAGAGAAATTTGTAATTTTAGTTTATTGATGAACAGTTCCTTGAACTCTGGAAGATTCTCTACTATTTGACTCTATTTAAATGTTGTGTTTTCTATAGAAAGAAAACATGCTAAATCATGTCAGAAGATGTCTCAGGTTGATTAGTTGTTGGTATTTTTAGTCCCTCCAGGCCTAGTTTTATTTCACTCATGGGAACCATTTATAAAAGCAGAAGAACACACAGTCTTGAATTATTTTTGTTTAGATAATATCTCTGAAGTATTTTTGTAACTGTTTAAAATATGTGGCTCACACAAAATATATGTGTTAATACAGTGTGATTAAAAGGTTTGTGTCTTATTTTAAATCTTTAATTGAGCAGGACAGAAGACACTTTCTGTTGCATTAGATATTGTCACCTTCCCCTTCACCTTGCTGGTTACTGTCGGTGCAGATGAATGCTACCTCACTAACTGTTGAGCCTGGGAGTTCACTTGTGTCACTCAACACATGGCTTCCAACATACTATTTTCACCAAGATTTATTAGTGGTTTGGTTTTTTTTTTTTTCTTTTTCACACTAAGATGGTCAATGCTGTATTTAAGAATCTGTTACTGACTGCAATTTTTCATAGTTGTCACTAAAGAGTGATGAGTTCAGGCCAAAATACTATGAAGTTAATGAAAGTCTTTGCATTGATTTTCATACTTTGCAGTGTATATGCTCTGTATTCATTTCACTGAATATTGGATCAATCCAATAAAAACACTCTAAGATCAACCAAAAGTAGAAATTAAGGTACCATGGAAACAAAAGTCTCGAACATAAGCTACACACTAGAAATTTCTTGCCACAGATTAATTTAATTAGTTGACTTTCATACAAACACAAATAGAAAAAAAGGCACGTTAACCTAGGTGCTAGCGTAAGGCTTGTATCTTTCTAATAACTCTAGAGTATGTAAGAAAATTAGTCTGGTCAATATTTCATTAACTGTAATAAAATATTACACTTCTCCACTAATCCGTATTACTTGCATTTTTGTAATCTTTTCACTGTTAATAATATAGCAAGATCCTTTAGTGGACACTTCCTCCTTTAACTACCCCAGGATGGAGGCAGGAAAGCCAGCACTGTGGAAAGATACATATTTATTTTATTCCTTCCCCACCCCCCATACCATCGCTTGTAATTGTTAATTATACATAATGTCATAACTTCTGTTTTTGTTTTTCAGATATTAATATAAAAAAAAGTTAACCTTTTCTTGATGAAAACCTTCCCTCACGCTTTTAAGCCTCCAAAATGACTGCTCATAAAATGAGCTAATTAGCACATAGTAATATTTCTGAATGGATGGTATGCAAAATAATCAAAATCCCTTTTCATGGGGAAGAGCAAAGCATTCTTATTTCAGGGAAAGACTGGCCTATTTTGGTGAAGCCAGAAGCTTGGGGGGGAAAAAAAAAAAGCCAAAGCATCAGCTAGGTACAAAAGAGGATACAGAATAAGTAAAATATAAAAAAAATTATTTCTTCTCCTGCTACTGTGTAAATACTGATCTGCATTAAGTTTAACAATCAGGATATGTAGCTGTCCTAATTTAAATCTATATAATAATAAGTGTGTTTTTCTTTAAAGCCGCAATGCTGACCATTTATCCCTATATGCAATATCAAAGTATGTGTTTAATCTCATAATATTTACATTAGCACAGAATCTGCTTATGGTCTCCAATTGATTTTCTTTGAGAAAGTCAGAATACAGGATGGCTCTACCAATTCTTGGTGGTAACTGTGTAATTGCATGTTAATAATCATATAATGGTTAAACTCATGTTACGTACCGAGTAAACATTCGGAAAATGTATGTTCAGCTTGATCTTTGAAAATATGGTGTAAATGGCTAGTGTAAATTCCCTTGCATTTAATTTTCTTGGCTGTGTTAAGCTTGCTCTTTAAATCCAATAAGCGCTGAAGAAACCTGGTGGCATAAGAAGTATTTACAGTAGAAATCTCATAAACATGGAAACAAAGACTTTAACTAGACCAAAGTCTAACTGACAGATTTTTGGCACAGTATTTATGGCACACTCTTGGTCATCAACCCTGTGAAAGTAGAAGGTAATGCCCAATGTAGTAGCTAATTTCTGCCACATGGTATTTGTCTGAGAAATTAGCCTGGGACTGAGCCAGCCAGTGTCGCACAGTTTCACTATCTTTGCAGCTCTATTAGTTGGAAGTCAGGAGTTCAGACGTGGCCTTGACAAATGTATGATTCTATCCTGTACTGCCTGTCCTGGGAAGCTGTTGAGTTTTTCTTTATTTAACAGATGAATATGTCTCCAGAGTTCATCTGACATGTACTCAAGGTATCACAAGCTGCAGCTGGCAGCTGTGTGCTCTGTGCCTCAAGGTGAATGAGACACTAATTAGTAAGTATAAGTAGGGTTATCAACACATTCAACACCTACTTTCTTGAGCAGAGGAGGAAAATGAATTAGCCAAGAGAAGGGCCCTTCTCCAGCTGCCTCCAGCTTTGCTGTGGCTCTTGATCCTCCATCTACCCATAGCTTTCCAGGGCTAGTGCTAGAGAGAGCTCCTGCAGACACAGCTGTGAGCACCAGGGAAGCCTTTCAGGGTTGGTTGGCATGGGAGAGAGCCAGGAGAGAGATCATCCCTGGAGGAGATCAGAATCTGGCTCTGCTTTGTCCCTTTCCAACTCCTTCAAACACTGTGAAAGTCTGGTAATGAGACAGACTCCAAAAACATTCAGCAGCCTCAGGTTGTGGGAACCATTCTAATGCCAGGGAAAATTAGGAGAGAGCAGCAGCCATCTGACAAGCAACCTCTCTCCTAGTGTCAGCAGAAATTGAGGGTAGAAGAAAAGATAGGACTGAAAATTGCTGGAACACCAAGTTCAATAATAACCAAGGGATGATGCCTCTTAAAGTGGGAAAGAGCAAGATTAATGTTCATTTTACCAAGATATAACACTTTTGCAGTTACTGCTAGGTATCTAGAATTCCCTAATTCAAAATACAGATATTTTACTGTAAATCTTTCCACCGATTGCCGTATTTTCAGTAACTGTTGTCCGTAAATTTAATAGCTGCAGGGAAATTTCAGTTCAGTGTATGTGGAATCACATCCTTCTCAAATCTTCTTTACAACAACCATTCTTTCAGGACTCAAACACATTTCTTTGGGTAGGAATCCCATCTGCATAATTTTGAATTATCCAAGATAATCCTGAGGGATAAAATTAAAAGCCAGGTTTGATGAGGTTGGTTCTTAACTTCCTTGTCATTTGGCTATCAGGAACAAGGATTCTTTAGATGGTTTTAAGTCTGACAGTATGTATTCCTAGTAAATCCAGAATTAGGAACTCTGTATTCACAGATACCTCAAACTATTTTTTGCCAGAGACTTTTGAAAATCTAAGTTCAACAGCTTTTCTGTGTCCTCATTTCATCTGCAGTTCAACAGCTTTTCTGTGTCCTCCCATAACCAAACTTTTCAGATGATTCTCTATTGGATTCCTCCTACTACAATATATTCTCCTTAGTTTGCAATCAGGCATTTGCAATGAGTGGGGAGGGAAGGTGAAAGCTTCAGGCATCACAAAAGTAGCATAAGGAAAAAGATACTCAAATGTCAAAGCAATAATGAGTCTAATCAAAGGAATGGTACAATTATCTGGGAATACTCAGGGAAATATATACAAAATCACTAAGTTCTGTGAGTATGGAGAAAAGTGAAGCTGCCTTATGGGGGGGGAAGAGGGGGGAGGAAAGGTGGGGGAAGACAATAATGAGTAAAGACTACAGCTGTAATACTGCTCAAGGAATGTCATGTACTCTTAAAAAGAGAGCTCTGCTTTTATATTTCATAAGCCAGATATAGAAGTTTATCTTCTCACAGAGTTGTTCTCAGAGACAATACCAAAAAGTTTTAATGGTTGCATCTGAGATTTATACTTGTAAACTTAAATCTTCAGACCTTAGAGAGGAACTTCCTTGATGTGAATGACACTAAGTCTTACTTATGTAAAAGTTGATTCCTGGAAAGGACCACATGTATGTTCCTGGGGTGCTAGAGCGCATATACATACCTGAAGCAGCTGACAACAGGTAGTCCATCCCGAAGAGATGTAAGGGGAAAAAAAAGGTCAAAGAGGATTTCACATGATCACAAAGAACCCATATTAGGATAAATAGTTCTGGACCACGGAGGTCCTATTCAGCTGTACATGTGAGCAGTGCAAAGTAGTGTGCAGAGATGGGTGCTACTGAGGCCTCCACCACTGTCTGAGGTCTCAAAGCATCCAAGTCTGCTGATGAAGAAGGGAATCCTGATAAACCAACAGACACACAATAAAAGCTTTACCTGTGGATCTTGCGTCTCACTTTTTGCCACAGTCAAAAGTGCCAGAAGATCTATTTCTTATGTGCCCTGATCTTAGCCTGTCTCACCTTTCTGTATCACAGGACTTTCACTTTTGTTAGCTGTTTGTCTGACAAATCAATGTATGCATTTGTAGGCAGGAGCAGAATTAAACACATCCAGGAGCTGTTATCCTCCTGGCATCCCAGAAACATGGGTGGACTCCAGATAGAGCCACACTAATCTCTGTGGGATGGATGCAGTTTTGAGCTTGAGGTGAAGATGACTTCTAGGTCAGTTAGTGCAATTCCAGCTTTGTCTTACTAAGGTTTAATTAGCTTTGCAGAAATGTAAGCAGTGGAACTGCAAGCCTGAGATGGTTGCTTGATAAATCTTTGGGAAGCTGGGATTTGATAACTGGAATGACCCAGTGACATTACAGCAATTTTACTTTGTTAGAAAAACACAGCCATAGTATTATCAACTATAACACTGAGTAGCTTTTTAGAATCTCTCTCTAGTTAATACCAAAGTGCAAAGTCATGTTAACCATGACAATAAGATAGCAAATACTAATGGAAATTTGATGGCAAATGTGTGATTTGTGTAGGAAATAAGAATTATATACCCTAATATTTAACCAAGTAAGAATTATGAAATGCTTGAGAAATTAATGTGTAAGATAGACAAAATAAAACATCTAAGACTGGTTTATTTTTCTTTCACAATTATCAAGCCAGAGGTTGAAGGTTACAAGTAAGGGAAGAGAGACTCCACTTCTGCATCAGCTTTGTTCATAGGAAAGTGTTTTTCATTTCAGAAATAAAGTGCCTGAATTTTCAGAGTAAGCCTGTGGTTCATGTGACCACATCTGATGGACCTATTCATTCAAATGTTAGCAAACATCAACCCCACAGCTGTAGTTGCTTACACAATGTTTCCATCTACGTTATCCAATCTAGTTTAAAATATGCTATCAGACCTGAACACCTGAGAAACTCTTCAAAAACAGTGTTCTTGGTTACAGATTTCATTACCTGAATATTTTATTTTATTATAATATTTTTACTACCTTTATATTCTGTGGTTATTTTGAACCATCTGAAGTACCTTTTCTAATACTGTCATTTGTATCTTCAAATAGCAGAATCCCATGATCTTGGTAACTAAGGAAAGCCAGTATCCTACTGCTGTAAACACTGAACAAATGCTCAAAATGAGACCCAAGCAGGCTGCAATTTGAAGGGATCAGGAAAAAAGAAAATCCTACCTTAGTTGTTTTGAGTACAGGATTAATTGCATGAATACATGGACTAACTGCATCACTGCACATAGGAAACCTCTGGCAAGACATACATTGGATGTAAACCTCCTGAGTCCCAGTTCAATATCTAACCTATTCTTCTGTCATTCATCTTATGATGCCCTTTATCAGGGGTCTTTGTTCCTTAGACAAAAGCGGGGAGGAGTTTGCTAGAGAAAGAAGGCAAAGCATAAGGTTTAATTTGTAGTTTCCCATTCTTTTACTTAATAGTATATAAAAATTGTCTTAAAGCCTGTTAATGAATCCAATACTTTATATAGTGCTGTAATTACTTTGATGTAAGTGTCTAAAACCACGGACAATCTGTCTTTTACATGGTTTAAATGCAAGTGAAGCACTTATTTCTCCAGTAAATCTTCTGCTCCTCTAACAAAAACTGATTTTAAAATAGAGAGGGGAGGGAGGAAAGAAAAAGGTCATTGATATTCTTACAAGCTGTCTATAAAGTATTATTATAAAAATAATTGCATTTTCAGCTAATCAAAGATGTGTTTAGGAGTACTTGGGCTGCAGGGATTACACATTCAGAATTTAGATGGAGCTTTCAATAGCTGTATGCCTGAATCTTCCAAAGAGGTCAGGATATTCTATTCAGTACAATAGATTCTTATTTTCTGAGCATGCTTAGGCTGAGAGTTGCTTTATGAGATAACCCAGTCTTTTTCCCTTCACATGTCTCTCCTCTTACTGCTAATATTCAAGGCACTATTTATCCACTGCTAAATTTCCCCAGTAAAATTAATTTAACCCCATGTGATATCTGGCAGATATTGATCAGCAGTTAGGCCAAATCTCATACTGGTAGAATGATGATGTCCCAAAGCCACCAAAAATGATCTAGAGAATCTTCACCCAGAGTTGTTTCCTTTCTCTTGTCCTGGACAAAAGAGATTTAAAAACAAAGTACATTGACAAACTCAGAAGGTGTGACAGGAAAGTACCATGGTGCCTGTCAAGGCAAAATCAAGACCTATCTACCTCATCATGTTTGATTCCATCAACACTTGCACACCAATGTCAGGACAGTCTAACAGAATGACATTCTTATATGTTCTTTCCTGAGCCCATCCAGTCTTCATTATTATGCTGCCACAGGCTTTTGCATGACAGTAGCTCTGCAGTTGTTCATTAATATTACTCGGAGAGGAAAAACATGATACATGCTGATCAGAAGTTCACTTTCCTGTTGTTTGCTCTCTGCTGGTTTAACAGCAATGATAATCCAAGCTTAGGCAGGCATTACAATGGAAATCCTCCAAATGAAACAGATTAGCAGCTCCTCCACAGTTAACAGTACAGACATTTTCTATGATCATTAAAGTGATACTTTCTGTATGAGGTGAAATATGCAATGAAGTGCAGTGTTGCCGCTTGCTTCCCTTAAGAGTAAACTTTGCTGACACTTCACTCAGTCTAAAATGTAAGTTGTGCTTCTGTTTGAATTATAAGAGTTAACTGTATCTTTGACATCATCATTTTCAAATTAGCTTCTTTAAGCAGTCTTCCAAGATTTGTTCTTTGCATGTCTGAAGGGCTTTGGAGTTGGTGTCCTTTGCTAGGCTACTTGAGTTTTCTTGCTGTGCTGAGCAACATCCAATGTTTCAATTTTATCTAATACTTGAGCTGGAAAATGCCCTTATGAGGTGATGGAGTATGAAGCAGAGTCTTCTTCAGAGAGAATGTAATTTAGCACAGTTGGAATCTCTGTTCTCTGGGCTGTTACCACCTTCTGGTATAAGAGGATAAGATTTGGATTTTGTTATCCTTTCCAAGAGACAATATATGAGAGCAGTGAAAAATAGGGTGATTCCCTAGTGTTCAGCTGACATTATTGTGAGAACTGAGAAATACTTCTGGTTTCTCATGAGCTATCTAGCTTCTAGAATAACTCCAGCTGAGACTGGTGCCTTATGGGGTCTCACTTTTCCATGAGCTGCAAAGGAATTCTCGAACAACCCTGAAAGCATGATCCTTCCTTCTCCACTTTGTGGATAAGGCAATAGTCATCTCTGGAATTAAAAAAGTGAAGACTAAAGACATGAGAGAGGGTTAAGGCAAGAGATTCCCTCTGAAGCATCTAAGGTTTCTCCAGTGTGCTACCTAGCTGTGATGCTGGCACATATGAAGGCATGTCAGCAAGAAGGAATATGCTCAGGTCTGTGCTTTGGTGAATGTGTAGCCCCATGAGCATGTACCCAGGCTGCACACTTGCTCTGCTCCTGTAAGGCTGTTTAGTTTGTATATTGGTCCACTGGAACATGAAGTCAGGGAGCACAGGAAAGGAAATAGAAATAGAAATTAAGGTGGTCTTAAGGATGTATCTACATGAAGGTAGATATCTCCTTATTAGTTTTCAAGATATATTTCATCAAAGTGGGAGACAGGAAGAAGATTGGCTGCTTAATCTTCCAGATCATCTCCCATGGTATGAAGGATTTTATAATGAACATTCATGAGTCACCTTATCCACATTTCACTTGTACTTGCTTATAAAATACAGGGTACATTTATTGCTAATTAATTAACAAAGGATATTATATAGAGCTGGTTGAAATTTACTAGGAGTCCAAAAATGTTCTTTGTAGATAATTGTTCAATAACTATTTTCTTTATTAAAAATTAGCTAGAAATTAATATCAAGTGCCTTTACTTGGGAGGGCAGAAATAGAAAGACATGATGTTCTGGTCTCAAGATAGCTTTTTCAGTAGTGGGAAAAATAAAGAGTAAAAAATTTTAGAAGTATTAAAAAGCTATTTTCTTTTTTTACTGTATGAACTGACCCACAGAGGCATAAGATTATAGCAGAAATGATGAATGATCTTAGTTTTTATTTCTGTATAATTATTTTTTTATAAATATAATGAGGATACTATTTCCCTTTGTTATGAGCTGACAAACATTTAGGGCTTGCAGGGTTCTTTCTCTTAAGTGGAAGCACTGATGATAACAATTAAATATCCTTGAGATTTTATTTTTTTTATTAACTTGTGTACATTATATGTAGAAAAAATAATGGTAGTCACCTGTGTGACTAGTGAGCTCTTCATATTACTGGATAAAAAAAGCAGTCATTGCATTTAGCTCATTGCACCATAACGAGGTGGGTTTTTTGGTGGTTTTGTTGTTGGTTTTGTTTTTTTTTTTTAATTTTAGATCTTTATATTCTACCTATGTAAGTTGGGCTTACATATCTGAGGATATTGGTCTGCTCACTGAATTTCAAGAAGTTGACTTGATTTATATTAGTGGGGTAACACAAACAGTTTTTGGACATTTAATTTATTGTTCTAAGTAATGGGATAAAATAATGAAACAAAATAAATTTTGTTAAAACTTACCTCAGATTTCAACATGTTTGATTAATGTTAAACATAGTGGGGCATGACCATTTGGACATAGAAATTATTTAATATGGCAACATAAAGTTTCTACTGGTTTCTCCTGAAAAGTATTTTTGGTGGTGGTGCTGCTGCTAGCTTTTGTTCCTATATATTTCAGTTGCTGCATTATACATCAGATCAACAAATTTAGATGTTTTGGAGGAAAATTTACAGTTCTCAAAGAAAACAATGCTTTTCCTGGCAGTAGGGGAATAGAATAGCAGGTCTTATGACAAACAAAAAACTTCAAATTCAAGAAGACCTTACTTCAGCTTGCGTGTTCTTAGTGTAGATGAAGAGCCTTGGAAGCAATAGAAGAGGACTTTTCTGAAAACTAAGCACCTGAGTTAGCTGAAATTCCTTGAGCTTTAACATTAAGTAGACGTACATTGCAAAGCTTTTCTCAAGTCTCAGTCAAATGATCATCATAGTTTACAATTTTCTCTTTCCTCTTATCCAGTAAAAGAGAATCTGTGTCATTTTATGAGTGGAAGATATATTTTTAGCTTTAAATTATCTTCCTCTTGTATCCTCTTCCTCGTATATGAATCAATAAGTAATTTGAAAAGTAAAATACTAGATCTGATTGAATGGTTTGTATACAACAGCTGTGACAAAAGACTAAGAGAAAATGGCCTGGAAACTGTCAATTCAGAAAACTGTCAGAAAACAGCAGTTGCACCTAATTGATTTTGGTTGGGTCTCAGTTTGATGTAGGTTAGCAGTAGAGCTGATACCAGGGAAGTTTTCACCTTTCATAGCATGTATTAAACCTTATACACATGATTAGGCTGATGTGCAGAGTCTGAATAACAGGACAGAAGACAAGTTCCCATCCACAGGCAGTTTCATCTGTTATCTGCTCACTAATGCATATTGCATTTGTTGCTGGCAACCTTTAGATCGCAAGCCACCTAACAGGGGCAGGGATATGGATTAGTTCTGGGACTGCAGCTGTAACACTTCAGTATTGCAAATCACAAGCCTTCCAGATGATGGAGGAGCTTCTATCATAAAATGACTTAAAGATCATGAGTTTTAAAATGTGACAATGGATTCTAAATTTCTTTTAATTTGTCTCTGCCTGCTATAAAGTGGATGAGTCGTCTGCTGATACTGTTTCTTCCAATTGTTTTTCATCTAGGGTCAAGCAAGCTCAAAACCTTTCAGTGTGGGGTTCTTGTTTGTTTGCTTGGGCTTTTTTGTTGTTTTCTTATTTTTTTTTAAGAGGACAATATTAATGTGTTTATTCACATAACTGAAGAAACTATTGCTTAAAAAAATACAATAGAAAACAAAGACGTATTTCACAAAACTAGTAAGAGCTGACTAGATTGGCACAAACTAAAGTTGCTACAATCTGGCTCAGTCATACAATTTTAATATTTTTACAAGTAACAAAGGAAAGTTCATTGCAAAAACTTTGGTAACAGAAGCACAGAGGGAAGAAATAAATCAGAAGGGATTGCATGGATATTTCTGTGTTTAACCTGACAGCTTTTGAAGATAGTGGTGAAGTATCCTGTACTAAAACTGATTTAAATTACCATAATTCTATTTTCTCCATGATCTTACTATTTTTGTTACTGTCAGCCTGTCATTCATTATTTCTGTTTGGGAAGATCTGAGTTTGGGACACCTGATGCTGGATAGTGTTGGATTATGCCTCTTTTTACTGTGTTCTGTCTGTGCCTTATAAAAAAAACCATGTAGGATATGTGACGACAAAGTAGCTATCATCCTTGTGTGGCCACAAAGCTCTGCAGTTATGGGGTGGTGGATAGCCTTCCTTCAAAGACAGGGCACAGAACTTCATGTTTGTTTGTAGTGTGAACTCCCTTGAAGATTTTGTTTAAAAGCTGCATAGAGGGAACCACATCACATTTGTATCTTTGATATTGGTCCCATAAAATCCTGAAACTGGAATATACCATCTGGAATAGAGCCTATGGACAATTCTTCTGTAAATGAAGTACTCAGAGAGACTTACTTCACATGCAGACCACACTTGACCCCTGTGGCAGCAGTGAATACACTTTTTTTGTTGTTGTTTCCTAAGCTTCTGTGGAATTCTCTGGGAGGCTTGTAGGGTGGGGTGATTTTTTTGGTTTTTGTTTGTTGGTTGTTTTTTGTTTGTTTTGTGTTGGGTTTGTTTGTTTGTTTCTGTGGGGGTGGTTATTTTTGTTTTATTTTTAAATAAATATAGCTTGAACTGTATAAAACATTGTCTAGAAGAGTCTGGATGTATGCGTATGGTGTAGGTGGCTTTCTCATCTCTCTGTTCTTTGCTGGGAATCCATACTTGTAACATATAATATTGGAGCTTTATTCATGCCTTGGCCAAGATAGGGGCAGTACACATGAGCATATGGCTGAAGAAATGAATATACCACCTTGATTTTGTTGGATGTGAAAGAGATTATAAACAAAGAGGCTACAATTATTTTTGAGCCTCAGACTGAATTTATGCAATAGGAAACCTCTAACAGAGTCTGTAGATGAACAGGTTGGTCTGCACAATTCTCTGTTTCATTCTTTCCTGTGAGCTTCTGTAAACACTGACAAGCTATATAATAACACTGGCAAGCTATTCCACCTCTGCTGACAACAGGATTGCAATACCTATAACATCTGCCTGCTTTCTTAAATAAGTTAATGTATGAAACCCTATGCCAACATCAGAGGATAGGCTTGTAACATTGCTGGCTTTGCCGTTTTGGGAGATTGAGGGCAGGGAGGTGTTTTTTCCTCAGTCACCTTCTCCCCTTAAGAAAAGGGATTTTTAGAATCTTCAAATGTTAGGACTCCAGTGGTGGCTTTTTATTTTGTTTGCTTTTATTCTGTTGAGGCCCCTTATATCAGAGTTCCATGTTGGGAGGTGTAAAACCAGTGGTGAAATAGGTTGGTGGAAGATACTACACCAGACTCACTTCTAAGAGCATGCAGCCTATTAGTAGTTTATGTGGTAACAATTTCAAGATACAGCATTTTCATAGACTTCCGAGTTTCCTCCAGGCCAAGGTATAAACTTTAACAAAAGGAAGGAGTTTCTTTCAAAAAGACTGCTTCTATTTGTAGCAGGTATTTTAATAGCCTCATCACAAAAAAAAAAATCAATGTATCAGCAATGAAGAAATATGAAAATATCTTGGAATAGTATCTTTTAGCATCATATAAATTGTCCCAATATGATTTTCTACCTTATCCTATCTACAGATGAGAGTCTTTGTCCTTTGGAGAATGGATATCACTCCCCCATGGCTTGAGATTGAAAGGGTAGCATATGATCTATCTGAAAAATTAATCCTTTGAGGCTTCTTGTTGCCATGTATTATAAATACATATGTTTCATAAGGATTATCATAATGAAGATGTTTGTCTATGGTACCTTTGAAAAGACTCTATGAGCAGCATTTGCTCAGTGTTACATTTAGATGTATATGATCCTCCGTTCCACAGTGCAAAAATTGCTATACTGGGGTACAGGCAATGGATTATTTCACTGCCTTCCACAGATATTTATGGAAAAAAAATTGACCTAGTGTGTGCATAAAAGACCTAACCCTGAGATGCCATTAGGATGGGAGAGGTTTCAAATCCCAGTGCTCATGATAGCTGGATGTAAAATAGCCTGGTGGTGGCACAAGTCATTCTTTTCAACCTTTCTGGTCTCACTGCATATTCTGTACCTGAGCTGCATCACATCAATGGGTGCTGGAACACTTTTTTTTTTTTTTTTTTTTTTTAATACAGTAGTTCTGCTGTATTCCTGTGGTTGAAAAGTAGTAAATCCAGCTAGCTAACATACATAAGAAAAGACTATTCACTTTATGCATTTGTTTGTATGACAATTTGTAGAGCTATTTAAGAGTTCGTTATTTCACTGGGAAAAAAAAAATCTATCTTCATAAAAATTCCAGTCAAGTCTAAGAGTATTTTCATTTTTAAGACATAATTGTTCCTTGATTGGGTTCCTTTTGAGCATCAAAAATGTATTAATCACAGGTAATACAGAATTTCAAATAGACAACTGAAACTTTAGCTTAAACTGATAGCACCAAGCAGCTGTTAATTAGCCAGATTGTCTCAAGCTAGTCTGTAGCTGTTTCGATGACAAAAATCTAGGAACTGAAGGCTGAGTTACTGAATGCCACCTTTGCCTCAGACTTTACCTCTAAGGCCACCTATAAGAAGTCCCAGGTCTCCAAGACGACAGAGGAATTCTGGAGGGAGGAAGTTTTTTCCTCAGTTGAAGAGGATTGGGTTAGAGACCAGTTGAGGAAAGTGGGCATCCACAAGTCTATGGGCCCTGATGGGATACACCCATGAGTGATAAGGGAGATGGCAGAGGTTATTGTCATGATTTTCGAAAGGTCCTGGAGAACAGGAGAAGTGTCTGAGGACTGGAGAAAGTCCAATGTTGTCCCAATCTTCAGAAAGGAGGACCCAGGTAACTAAAGGCCTGTCAGCCTCACCTCCATCCCTGGAAAAGTGATGGAACAACTTGTCTTTGCTGCCATCTCTAAGCATCTGGAGGAAAGGAGGCTTATCACAAGTCAACATGGATTCCATAAGGAGAAGTCATGCTTGACTAATCTGATAGACTTTTATGATGATATGAGTAGATGGATGGATGAGGGGAGGGCAGTAAATGTGGTATTCCTTGACTTCAGCAAGGCTTTTGATACTGTCTCCCATGGGATCCTCACAGCCAAGTTTAAGAAGTGTGAATGAAGAGATTGTGCAGTGAGGTGGGTCTACCCAAATTCCCACTGAGGCTCAGTAAGGTTTACAGATTCAATCTTGAGAAAGATTGTTGATAACTTCCAAGATCTGTAATTCTCAGGTGAGGTCACTGTGCAATGTTCAGGTTTCCATATTTGCTCTTTTCCTATTGTTAGTAAGTAAACCAGGGAATTAAAAAACAAGAACAAAAAAAACCCACCAAAACAACAGCCTTGAAAAAAAATTAAGAGAACCCTGTAAGAAAATCTGTGCTATATATTTAAACAAGTTCCATTGACCTGCCTCTACCCTCCCATATTTATTTTTTTTTAATCCTAACATGTAAAATACACTTATGAAAATGAAATTCATCAGAATGCTCTTTTGATAGGGCAATCAAATTATTTAATGTCAAAACTACTCAAGTACAATGCCTTGAGATTTTTAGACTTTCTTCTCCAACACACGCACACATGCATATACACAAACATGCATGTACATACTAATCCAAAATGTAGTTCTGGAAAAATATAGCTAATTTTGAAAAACATTGTTGTGTTTTGCAATAGGAGGTGACTACTTTTTAAGGAAAGTGGTTTTGCTGGTGGATTTTTATTTTTTTTTCCTCCTCTTCTAACTAGCTCTATTCAGACCGTGCAGGAAAAACTTGTCTTTACTTTACTTGGGAAATTGAGATTATTCCAGGAGATCAAGCCCACCATTTAGGAAGAGCTAATATTTGTCATCAGTTCTAGACCTTTGCATGGATCTGTGCCTTACAGAAACAAAGCAAAAAGAGATATGAGGGAACTAGTAAGTACAGTCCAAAGGCATTAACATGCATGAAAGGCCTGACCTTAGAGGTGCATCTCCTTGCCTAGCATCTGAGACAGTTGTGCTTATCTTCTGAGGCACAAATGCTCTAGAATGAGTAGCAACATAGGAATCCTTTCACATTCTACCAATGGAACAAACATTCACTCCCTACAACTTTCCTCCAATGTGCATACTCTCTTTAGCTCCAGTGGAAGACATTTATTTCTTCATGGCAGGCAGTAATGAGATGCATTTCGACCACCCTACATGTCTAGCTAGCAATTGTCTATAACAACACCCTTTTTGATGCTTCCAAGAATTATTACCTGCCTACCACCTACCCTGTGGCTAACTTGCCAGACCATGGGCTGTGGTTAACAACAATAAAAATATGACTAAGAAGTCTTTTTTTTTTCTTCTTTTTTTCTTTAATTTATTTTACAGCTTTTTGGTTTCAATTATATAATAAGGGTACCCATCTTCTTTTCTTTCTTTCAAAAATAAAAAAAAAATTCAACTTGCCCTGGACTTAAACAATTTTATGTCTGAGGCACTATTAATTTAATGTACACTGCTAAGTGCCTAATATAGAGGAGTGGAAGTGTGTCACTGGAAGGTTACAGTGTCATCTATGTGGTTGCTCTTTTTTCTCTCTGTGTCTTGTGATAATTTACAACACAAACAGAAAGGCTTGGGGAGCAATTAACCTACTACTTTTGTCACCTTTGGTTAAAGAAAACAGTCTGTGTTTGAGTGTCTTATTTAAATCTTTGAAGCCTAAACTAAAGAGACAGCTTAATGGTTATTGTAGTTTGAACATAAAACTAGGCTAGTAAGAAGTCCCCTAATATCTGATTTTTAAATACCTAGCTATTAAAGTAAAATAGACTTTAACCTGTCTTGTTATGGTAAAATCACATTTGGATGGTAATCTAATACACATGGGTAATTCTTGCCTTTTTTTCCTTCTATTGATTTTGAGGACAGGTGAATGAATTTTCTTTTCCTCTGATCAGAGCATTCACATTAAACAAAGCAACTTTCTGAACTCTGGAATTTTGTATCTGCTTTCAAAAGAATTGATTTATTTTTCCAAGCCAGTGCCTTCAGTCTGAATGTGAAATCAAAAGATCATTTTGTGCTTGCAGATCTAATTAGAGCTGCTGGCTTTTATTACTAAGGTATCTTATCAGTAATCTTTGTATACTGGGGCTGATATGATTGACAGCTGTTACAAATGCCAAGAGCCTCCATACATACATACATACACAGTAATGGGTCCTGAAAGAAGTTTTAGAAGGAAGCTCTGACATTGCCAAATTTACTTTCATCTTACCTTAGGAAAGTTCTTATGTACATACTTCCCTTTAAATCAAGGGATTCATAAGCACTTTTTGTTTTAAGGATGGGTTTATAAGCATGTAGTTCCTTTCCCATAACATGACATTCTGGGGGTTCAAAAAGTCCATTAGCATTTCTGCTCTTTCAGAGGCATTTAGTCTACAAACAAGATTACATTCCTGTCTCCTAGTGATTAAATAAAAATTATTTAATTCACATATGCCTGAGCTTTGGAGCATGTTAAATAAAAGTTGCTGTGAGTTCCCAAGTATTACAAGTTAACAATTTCAAAATCTACCTAAGGTTGGAATGAAAATACAACTAGGAATAGTAAGTTTTTGTCACCTTTGGTTTCTCTTCCCTTCATCAGCCTACCCTGGGGACAAGCAGAGGGATGGCCTTTTTAAGACTTGAAGTGGCTTGTCAAGAATAATAAAGGTTAGACATTAAAAGATTAGCCAAATTCCATGAGGATGGTGATAAATCATGCAGATCTGTTTTATTAACAACCAGGACTGCTTTGCCTTCCAGGTGTACCTGGTGAGTAAACTCTATCCTTTCTTCCATAGCCAGTCTGATAAAGCTTTAAAGGAAATCTATTGTAGGGAAAGGCTGTATTAAATACCTCTTTTGCCTTCTGTGAATCTCAGATTATATCCAAGTGAAAGGATACTGATTTCAGTCATCACTAACACATTGTTTTCAGGTGCCCTTGTAATCACATGTGTTGCAAAAAAAATCCAGACATTATTCCAGGTTGATATAAATCCTGAGTTGTTTTCTGCTTAGTTAAGGCTGCTGTCTCCTGATTCCCACCCCCCCCCCCACCCCTCACTTTAGAAGGAAACCATCTCTTCTGGTAAGCCTTGAGCAGGACTGTAGGCAGAGCTGGGGCAAGTCCCTCCAGGGTCATAAGTCCTGAACTGCTGTGGTGGTGGCCAGTCTGACAGTCTTTTCTGCAGAGAAGGAAGTGATATGTGATGAGAACCCAAGGAAACTTTACATCTGAGTTGTGCACTGTCACAAGACAGCTGGAGTCCTTGAGCACCGGCCAATAGCAATGGACAAGTGCTTTCTGTGCCTTACGTCTGAGGACTCAACAGGCTGGTCCTGCTGGGGAAGGCGTGAAGCAGGTAGGGCAGTCAGAGATGAGCTAATCCCACCAGTTCTTAAAATGTGGCTGTGAGAGGGGATTCAAAAAATTGGAGGCTATGCTTTCTTCCTCGTATTAAAAATATTTGCACTCATTCATATACCAGTTTTTTTCTCCATTCTTCTGCGATGCTTCTTGTCTGCTTGGGCATTGGTATATTTGGAAGTTAATGGGATGTTGGGTCTGAAAGAGAGGAGGGTGAGGAAAAAGAAGAAAAATTGAGCAAAAAAAAATTGGGGATAGATTTTGAAATCCAAATCCTGTTCTCAGGCTGATTATTTTTTATTTTAAATTTTTTTCTTTGTTTGCTCAAGCTGCTTTCAACTGGCACAGATAATTCTGAACAGCTTGCAGAACAAAATGACAGGAAGATGGAAGGATAATGTGTGTTTAAGTATCAGTGACCAGCCTCTTCCTTGGCACTCTCAGCATGGGAAAAGCTTGTTATATACATCTTCCTTTAATCATTTCAGACAGGGCTTTTCCTCCTGCCTATCTATCAAGAGGAGAGAAGATCTTCCTCCAATTGTTAGTTGGAGTGACAGTCAGGTAAATTATTAATACTGTTTGCCGCTGACTTTCATTGTTATTCTTATTTGTTAAGTCCCCAGCTGATGTGATCCCCATTTTTTTTTTCAGTCTGTTGAAAACCTGACCCACACAGTCACATACAAATTGCACATGATCACCAAACTGATTTGAATTTGAGAGGTTTTGAAAAAGTATGGAAAAAAGGAAAAACTTGCGTACCTGGAGCCCAGTGAAACAGAGCAGAGAGGAGCTGGAGGAAGGCTGATAATACACAGCATTCAGTTAACGAATTCCCTGCCAAGAAATTCGGTGTCTGTTGTCTCCCTGAGACACTGATGTGTGTCAAAATACAAATCATGCACCTTCAGTAAAACCAGGATTTTGTTTCAGATAGCATCGGAGATTACTATAATTTAAGCGTACCAAGTATTGAGATAAAGAGAAAAATGTCTTTACCCTTAATTGGACATTGTCTTTCTCTTGCTTCCTGAGAGGGAGGTTGTTTATTTCCTCTAGCAGATTTTGCTCTCTGAATGGATGTGTCTGTGTGTGGATGTTACAAACTTACTCTTGGAAACATATACAGAAAAGAAATCCTATATGAAAAGTTGGAGTACTTGACTGTAAATCAGGAACGACAGTCTGAAAGTTGCACAAAAAAAGTATAATTTTACTTCTGTTGCCCAATGTGAAGGTAGGCTTTTTGTTGTTTGTTTGGGTTTTTTTGTAATTGTTATTATTGGAGCCAGTTAAAATTATAAAGTCCTTGTTTTCATGTCCCATTTCTGGAGTAGGTGTCAAAGTAACTTCCATTTTATTGAAAAGAAATTGAGGCATGGGGAATTTTTTAACAATTACATTTTTTAAAATAAATTAAGCTACCAATATTGATTGTTCATGCATTCAGAGCTGGATTCAGCTGGACTACCTGTAACTCACATTTGAGGCCCCAGGCTGAGTGCTGAGGCTTTCTATTCATTAGGAGAGAGTTCTAAGAGGATGTCTGATTTGCTATGAACCAAATTATCCTCCATCCATCCCAGGGGAATGCTCAGTTCTTCTGGGCAGGTATTAGGGTAAGTGTGCAAAAATTCAGGTTTCTTTTCTAGAAGTTGGATGCATCATTGTTTCCTACCTAAGCAGTAGCCAGAGTTACTGAATTTTATTTTTAAGCTAAAAGAGTGAACATTTGTGTATGTGTGTGTGTTTGTGTGTGTGTCTCTCTGTCTGTGAAGGGCAAGGAAATCTAAGTATTCTTTTAAAAATCAAATTAATCGCTTCTTTCATCAGAAGATCAGCTTGAGGTAGATGCTCAGACTTAACTTTCAGCCTAAAGCACTAAGCAGATGAAGAGGTCTTCTTACCTCTGTCTACACTAAAGCAGCTATTTTAGATAAAAGCAGCAAACACCTTTAACAGTTATCTCTATTTAGAAAAGCACATAAGAAGCCTAATGTTAAGTGTATGATTACGTAGCTTGCTGAATGGGGAACTGTATCCTGTAAAAGGCATGTAAATAGGGATGTGAAGTGTGTAATAATAATGAACATTTATGTAGCCTTCTGCATTTTCAAAGCAGTGTAGGAGCTGTAAGTATAGAGCATCAGAGACAGAAGTAGATATAAAAAGATAAGATTGTATATTTCAGCTTGCCTTTTTGCCTGGCTAAATCCTACTTTCAGTTACTATATTTCCAACCTCGGTAATTGCAGTTAAGATCAGTTTTCTAGCTAGGCAAAAAGAGCAATTCAGCCCAGGGTCTAGCAATGCTGACATAGAGCTCTTTCAAAAATGAAAACCTCCTCTCCTTTATTTTTAGTTATTTCCATTTTCCTGTTAACTTACTTTAGAAAATATTGCTTTACTATGATGGTGTTCTGAGCCCTAAAATATATTGATCAAATCAAGTCAACCAAAGATGGTGTTCTTGGCCCTGGAGAGTGATTTACACAAATCCACAGAGGGAAAAATCTGGAAGCAAAAGAGACAGAATAGAAAACAACAAATATTTTTAAGGATATAGACACATAAATTAACTCTCCTCTGGACAAGTGGCTGTATGCACCAAACTGTACAGTCAGTATTTAATTAACCTCTTAAGAAACAAACAAACAAAAATACAAACAAACCCCAACCATTAAGCTCACTGGTATGTGATGAAGAGGCACAGGAATGAATGTTTGGCAGGATGCCAGGCAACATCAGAGAAGCTTTAGGAAGACAAGGTTGAAATTAAAGGGAAAAGGTTGCTTTGGGAAAGTATCATTCCTGAGTTCTATTTCATGGGCACCATAAACAGGAGCCTGGGAGCAGTTTCACTGAGGCAAGCCCTGGAATGTTCATAAATGGCTTCTCAGTCTAGCTAGATGCTGTGACTGACTCTCCTCATGGAAATTAAATGAGGCATCTAACATTATCTGTTGCTGACCATAGCTAGAGGTAGAATACACAGTGGGCGGACCAGTCAAATTTATATCAAAGTATGAGCAATGAGAGCTTGTAACAGAAGGAATAATTCCCTTGGCTCTTGTTAGAAGAGAAGCTGCCACAGTCCTTGTGGTTAAACTTCATTTGCAAAAAGAGAAAGGATCTTTTAGTCTAAATCATAGTTTAAATTCTTTGTATGGATTTCTGGAGCAGTTTCAGCCTGTCTCTCTTGCTCTGCTTGAATATGGTTTCCCAAATCTCTTTCCAAATGGTATGTTTGAATATGGAACCAATACCAAAATTAGGTAGTATTTGAATTTGAGGCATTAAAGTCTCAGTTGCACAGTGTACCAAAAAGACAGAGTCAGACCGTTGCTGACAGCCCACCTGTCTGCCCAACATCCTTCAGGGCAAGGAGGTTTTCTGAAGTCAACTTCTATGGGAGGCAAAGGACTACACAGGTTCATGCTTTGCTGGGCAAGTTCATGAAAAATAAATCCACTGATGGTTAATTAAATAGATAGAAGCTATGTCTGGCTTAAGAAGACTCCAGCCCTCCAATGTCTATAATGAGATAAGAGATTATTTTGGGAAAGCATTCTGTGTACATATGTAAGGGGGACCTGGGGGTCTTGGTGGACAGGGGGATGACCATGAGTCAGCAATGTGTCCTTGCAGCCAAAAAGGCCAATGACATCCTGGGATGCATTAAGAATAGTGTAGCCAGCAGGACAAGGGAGGTTCTTCTCCCCCTCTACTCTGTGTTGGTGAGGCCCCACCTGGAATACTGTGTCCAGTTTTGGGCACTATAGTTCAAGAGGGACAAAGAGCTACTCCTCCTCTGGAGACACTCAAGACCCACCTGGATGCGTTCCTGGGTGACTTAGTCTAGGTGATCCTGCTCTGGCAGGGGGGTTGGACTAGATGATCTTCTAGGTCTAGGTCCCTTCCAACCCCTAACATTCAGTGATTATCTTGCTTTTTTGCTCTCCAGGCTTCTGGCCAGTCTCAGAGAAAGAGAGAAGTCTGAACAGGTCCTTGCTGTGATTCATCAGGGGGGCTCTTTCTTCCCTTCTGTTCGAGTGATAGGATCCATTCCAAAATACTGTGTTGAATTTATCAACTAGAATATATTTTGTTTTGTAAAGAATGGGCCGTGTCTGTTGTGAACATTAATGGGAGATTTTACTCTCTGTAATGTAAAAGGTCTTTCAAGTAGACACATCAAGTTCAGCAAAAGTGTGAGCTAACTCTGGTGAAGTCTTATCTCTGGGAGAAATTCACTCTTCTAGAGATGTCCTTTGAAAGAAATGGGGTGAACAATTGAATAGTAAAGGAGAAATCTGCTGCAGACCTGTTGCACTCCAACATTGGTGTGGATGAAGCCATATGTTTCACAGCAACTTGGCAGAAAGCAATGCCATAGACACCCTGTCCCCAGAACACACTATACTGCTGTGTTTTAGATGAAACCACCAACAACTGCATTTGACATATTGTGCTTTTCCCTGTTGAGCAGAAACCCTTTCTACTGTGATGTGATCTTTTGTCAGCATGGAAGGAAATTTTCTAAAGGAGGTAAATTAATTAATCAAGTTAACACTGAGAAATCTAACATCATTATTTTATTTAACCACTAGTGAATCTGGCAAACACTAAATAGCACTTGAATTCTGTTTCTTTAATGTCTATTAAAAAAAAACCAACAAACCCAAATAAAAATAGGGGAAGTTGATTATGTCAGGTTAACAACATTCATTTAAAATGGAGGGAAGGGGTAGCTGTAATTTGCAACTACCACAGAGAGGAAACAGATAAGAGAGTATTATGCAAACCTGTGAAGTGCTCCAGCGTTTAATTAAAACTGCATTTCTTTAAGATAACCATTAGATGGATTCTGGTTAATTGCTGTCACTCCTGCAATATTGCCATCAGGATTCTTCAGTGGCTTCATGTCCTTAATAGAAATCTATATGTCAGGGGACATCTTTATGTCAGGGTACTGCTGGATCTGTCATGTGAGGTTCCTGTTCCTTGCGGAGGGTGATACTGCACGTAAGAATAATGATACTGTGGCTGAATGTATCTGTAAGGAATGTACAATCTATAGATGGGACAAAAGAGATGCTGCTAGTTAAACAAGCTCCAGGTCCCTTAATTTAAGAAATAGTTGTTTAGTTTGCACTTTATTGTGATATTGATGCTCATAGAGCTATTGGAAAGCTTTTGTCATGATCTGGGAGAAGAGAGACATCAACTCTCTTATGGCTGATCTATTAATTAGCTTTCAGCTCTTGATGATCTTTCTTATCCTGTGTGACATTCCCTAGGTGATCCTGCTTTGGAAGGGGTCCCTTCCAGACCCTAACATTCTATGATTCTTAACCTACCCATATCCCTGTATTATCTGCTTTGAAATAATGATTCATACAACCTTTTAGTAGTGTTTGAGATTTTAATGTAGAACTATCATATTGGTCAAACTTGCACATTTGCAATGTCCTATTAGCACATACACACAAAATGTGAAGTAATCAGGTAAATTAATTTCAGAAAAACATAATTCATTAACAACTTACAAGGTAAAGAAAAGTCAGAGATGACTGTGGTAATCTTCAGAAAGATATTCACAAAGCAGTATCAAAGTGAAAACAAGCATGAAAGAGATAACATCTATTTAGTGCCAAGAAATAGATAAATGACAAAATTCACTTATTAAATTTGCTGTCATGCTCATAAGTATATATTTATACTAATATAGTTGGGTTTGTTTCTTAAACTACAAATATACACAATGCACGCAAGCATATTTGGAAAAAAAAGTTTATTTGGGGTTTAGAAAAGAAATAGTTTGTTAATATCAATGTATTGATTCTAACCACATCAGTCAAAATCTGAATTTTTACTCATGCTATCTTCCTTTACAGGTGACGGAGGTCTCTCTTGAGTTGTCTATAGTAGTTCAGTGTATTTTAACATAACATCCTCTAGAAGTTTCACCTTTAGATGCCCTAATCTCTGTCCTGTATGCTGTCTCCATGCTCTCACACCTTCTTGGTGTCCAGTTACCCATGAAGAAGAGATGGTGGGTTTTTCTTGATTTTTAATCATTCATAGGACATCATCAAATATTGATATTCCATCTATTAAAAATGCTATAAAGATGCTATGTACACAGGTCCAAGATATTCCAGTTCTGTACACCAGAAACTGTCTTCTGCTTGATGAAGTATTCAACTGAGCTGGAAGGTTGTGGGTAGATAGCAGACCTCTACCTTCTTGACTGCTGTATTGTAAAGATAAGATAACCTTTTTCTTTCTTTTTGGTTAAATAACCCAAGGAATCTCTGAAAGGGAATACAAATAAACATACCTGTTTTTCATGTTGAAAAAAAGAAAAAACAAACAAACAAAAACAAGTAAAACCCAAAAAAAACCCCAAACAAAACAAAATAATGAAGTACAACTAATGACCTTTTCTTACTGCCTGTAGTTCAAGTGCTATGTCTCAACTGACATCTTTGGGGAAAGAAATCTTTCCCCAGAAGTAATTACATCATTGAGGCAGCTTAAATGCCCAATTCTGATCTGGTATTAGTTTTGGAAATTGCAGAAGGAAAAGAAAAAAATCTTAGTTGAACTCCAATCTTGTTACATACAGTTTGTTTACATCAAATGATCTTCTTTTAAAAGAATGATTTATTCTTGTTTTCAGTTCAGAAAACAGCAGCCTTGTTGCTCCCATTGACAGTACATAATGGGAGTCACACCCATTACAGTTAGCAGGGGAACAAATTGTCACCTAAATGGCCATGATATATCTGCTCACTGTGCCTGCATCCAAGTGGCAGTCCAATTTGAAGCAAGGAAAACCCATTGCCATTTTTCCCTGTTAATTCAGACATGGATGTCAATCACACACTATCATTTATTTAGATCACCTGAGAGCCTCTATTGTTGGCTCTTCAATTTTACCCTTTAGGTAAAGCACAGACTGTTGGGTGAAACTTTGTGGCTGCGGGGTCTCAGTTGACCTAAAAACAGTATAAATTAAAGAGTCTCTGCTATTGCAGTGTTCCACTTTAATTTTAGGGTTTTGGTGATGTAGAAGAGTCCTTTGACCTCAGTTTTGTGCCCAGGACTATTTTGAGAGTGCCTGTGGGAAGTAGGCATCTGGGAACAGGATGTGTTTAGATGAAGTGATAGAGAGATTGAAGGCCAATAACCCCATTTCCTAAAGAAGGAGGCTTGTGCAGTCACTCAGTGTTTGTGGGTATCGTTATTTTGATATTTCTCTTGATTCTTCCCTCTTGCCTTTCATTTTTTATTAATGAAGCTGCTGAGCAGTTGCAAACATGCTTACAAGTCTCGAAAAATCTATTTATTTTAAGCTTAATGCAAAAAGGCAGATGTGCAATGATGGAAGTCCACAGTGTGTCTTTCTATCCCCTGCCCCCAAGGTGATCACAAACTAGGTCATCATGACTTAATGAAAGAGCAGTGTCCCAGACTTTCACATACCTTCAGTTTCCTTTTCCATGGGATAGCTCAACTCAGGGGTGAGAAACTGTGGACACGGCTTTTCTCTCTGGCACGTTCTCTGACTTAATGATAAAATTAATAAATCCATAGCATCTGGTTATGTGGACTCTGTGCCTTTTGATCTGTACACTTCTGGCTCCGTGATGATACTTATAGATGCTAGATCCAGTATTATTCAATATATTCATCAATGACCTGGATGAGGGGGTAGAGAGCACCCTCCACAAGTCACTTGGTCTAGGTGATCCTGCTCAGGCAGGGGGGTTGAACTAGATGATCTTCTAGGTCCCTTCCAACCCCTAATATCTATGAATCTATGAATGCGAATAGGTGATTTGCTGGGGTCTCTCTTCTTTGTTGTGCATGGTCTTGGCATGAAAATTTCACGACAGTTAATGAGATCCAATGGCTGTGGCAATCCATCCCCTTTGTTTCAAGTGCTAATTAATGTCAGCCTGTCACCATAGCAAGAGGAGTTGGAAAATAAAACAAGTGCACTCATTATGATTTATTACTTTTTTTTTCTTGTCACTGTGGCTGAACAATTATATATAAAAAAAAAAAAAAGCAAAAAACCTCAACATTCTGGCCTCTTTTTTTTGGCTTCATGTTCAGTGGTGATGATTTCTTGGTAATTAATGAGGTGCATTATCTAACTCTCACCTTGCAGGAGGAAGAAAAATCTTTTTTTCACTCTTTTATTGTTTCCATAGAGAATTTATCTGAAAGCCTTGAGAAAACACAATAATGCAGATTGAATGGCCTAAAATGCAGGCTCTGCACACTCCAGGGTCCTTTTGTTTATCAATTTAATTAGATTTCGTGTGGACTCCTTACCCACCAGGAAACACAGCATCAATGTTTCAGTTCAATGCAAAGGTAGTGAGATAGGTTCTTGAGGCCTGATTCTTTAAAATCTGAGCACTTTCCACAGCTCTATCCTGACAGCACTGAATCAAGTGCTGCATTTTTCTAAGGTAGCACAAATTCTCCCATATTAAAGTTAGCTTTAGAAACACATTATGTGAGTGGAATAATTCTAGAGAATGGATCTTGATCACAGTTTTTCCTGAAACAAGCCTGGTGTCTTGCTCTTTCAGACTTGAGATGCTGAAGCTGAAATCAGTCTTGATTGGTTTATGCATTTCTGTGCCAGACTCTTTTTTTTTTTCTAGGATTATTCATCCACCTTAAACAGTAAATTTTTGCAAGTGGCTTGATTCATATTTATTGTATTTTGTCAATAGAGTAATGATTGTGATTAGAGTAAGTATCCTACTATTAATAATGAAGCAGCAAAATGAAAGTTGGCATAAATCTCATGTATGTCCGTTCATCTGTTTGTGACTTGAATTACGCAGTAGTAACAGTAGGAGAAATAATTTCTTCAGCTCCATCTTTTTTTTTTTTTTTTTTTTTTTTTTTAGTTGATGAAGTTGTACAAATGGTGTAGAAGAAAGAATGAGAATTATCTAGGTCAGGAGAAAATGGTAAATTATCTTTTAATACCATTTTCTAGTCTCTTCCTCAGGCTTCTTTCCTGAGGGATTATGCTTAGCACCACTAAATAATCAATGTTCTGCTGCTAATTCTAATTGAAGACTGCTTCTTATATTGGTCAGTCCCTTTTACACCACCAGCTTTTGTACTCAACTCAGTCAGATTAGTCACCAAGGTACTTCTCACACACTAGCTTAGAATGATCCTGACCAGCAGTGTTTCAACTGTAATACAGTAAAAGCAATAAATTATTATATAGGATGCCCTATTTTGGAGAATATTTCTTAGTCTAAGAGGCTTTTGACTTCCTCATGTCATTCCAAAATTAATGCTATTATTTTTTTTTACTTCAAATGATTTAATTTGGTGTGAAGACCTTCCATTTTGATACAAACAGGCTTTTTTGTTGGATATCATGCCTTTCTCTGTTACAAAGTTACCCAATGCAGATATGATTTAGACCAGTAGCAGAGAGACTGTCATCTTCCCCACTATTGCTTCTTTGCAGTTTACGGGTCTCTTCTTGCTTTGCAAATAGGTCACTTCTCAATCATATACCAATGGACTGTCAGCAGTAGTAAAGGGTTGTGTTGAGCTTCTCATCTGTACACTATGTAGGCTGTTAAGAAAACAACTTCTGTGAAATGAAGATATCAAATGATCACAGCAGCATGGAACATCCTGAAATTCAGCATACTGTTTCCACCTTGCTCCCACTCCCTTCTATGGTTTCCTCCATCTCCTTTGTGGGTTGCTTTCATTTATTAAAAATCTCTTAATGTCTCATCAAACAATATTTGCACTATTTTTGCTGAACTGATGATTCTGTGTGTGCACATCTGTGTTTTTCATTGCTTATTTTTTCCCTATACAGGGCAGACTCTGTTAACAGCATATCACATATCAAGTGCATAAGTGGAAGTGCTAGAGTGTTCACAAGCTTTTCTTTATTAATATTTTTCTTCATGCTATATACTGCTGCTACAGTAGCAACTAAAGCAGAGAAAAGTTTGAAAATCAGGATGCTCTCTTGCACATTGTTGCCTTTCTCTGCTTTAATGTTGAATTTTGATGGAGTTTTGTTTACTTAGGGGCTTTGTCAAGTTCCTTGAGTTTTCTTTGGTGTAAAAGTTCTTGACAAAATGTTTCTAAAACTTACTGACCCCTGCAGGAATTGACTTGTGATGTGTTGTCTTTTGTTTTCTTTTATTATTTGTTTTATAAATAAATACATTTGGAAAATGGCTATAAAGTGAAAAGATGAAGTTATAGTTGTAGTAATTGTAGAAAAGACAGGTTGAAAGTTGAATGTAATCATCAAGATCAGACAGTTTTTATATAAGCTGATGGAGGTAAGATTCCCATAGGGTTATAGTTGTAATTTTTATTTTTTAAAAATCTATTATCTCTAAGCCTTAGAAAAATGTCATGACCAAGATCACATAGGATCTTGTGGCATAGCCAGGTCATTAACTAGGAGCTCTTGTGTCCCTCTTCACTGATTGATCTACAAATTCACCTTGCAAGCTGCATGTACCAGTTATTTTATACAACCTTTCATATTCAGAGCTTCAGATTGTGTGACAGGTAATTTTATAGAAGACATCTGTGCAAAATCATGGCTTTGCTGAAATGATACTAATTTTTCCTGTAAGTAGGTCAGAGGACAGAGCAATCCCATGTGACAGGCTTTGTTTAAATGTCTAAAACCAATCTAACTGATTAAAAGAGTGAGAGTATAAAAAAAAAAAAATCCCATATGATGGAATAAAGAGCATTGGAAAGAAAGCAATTTGTTTTCTAGTATGCAGTTTAGCTTTTATCAGTTATGGCCCCAGAATTATATTCCTTTGAGTTAATTTAGTCTTTAAAGAACATAACTTGTTTTGTTAATTCAGCATGGAGCTAGATTGTTTACATAAAACACTCTAGCAAAAGAGATTGGCAGATTTTGTGTTGTAAATGCAGGGATTTTTTTGGTTAATTATATGCAAATCAGATTTGTTAGCAAACACCTAAATAACTGAGCCTTGTCTTCATTAGCCTGGAAGATATAGTATGTTTCTCAAGGAACTAGACAAGGAATATTAATCAAAGCAGCTTGTAAGTTTTAATGAGCTTATTAATTGTTGACCTCTGTATTTCAAAGACGGGGTATTAAAAGTGAAAAATAACTGAGATAATTTTGTGAGGAAATTTTTTGCAGATATATATGGGGAAAAAAATGCCATGGTCAAATTCTGGTCATGCAAAATAAAACCTTAGTCGAGCTGCTAACATATTGATAACTCATGGTTTTCTAAAGAAAGCTATACACTGGCTGATTGGAATGACAGAAATGTTCTTCTTGTGCTAAAAGAACATTGTGTCATATAGAGAAGCAGGGGGAAAAAAATGGATAAATTTCAGTTTTGTACTTTCTCTGAGATATATATTGTCTAGGGCAGCAGTGATGCAGTTCTGAATGTGTTTTCTAAATGGACTTCCTGAATGTCAGATGATTTTGGCTATTGCCTCTGGGTTTGGACAGTCTTTTAAGGCAAATATACTCATGAAAAATACAAACAGAAGACAAACATGGGAGCAAGGCTGGGAAAGATCTCTGTCTTTCACGGCCAGCAGACCTTGTCACACTCCACACTACGAACCCATTAGTGGTAAGCAGAATGGTGAGACCCAGCTTGTGGAGTCTAGTGGTGAGGTTCATTAATGCCTTCCTTAAAGGAAACCTCTAAGTCTGACCCTCAGCAGTGATCATCACTCACTATCTTCTTTCCTAAACAGAATAATATACTGCTTCAGATGGCTAATCCTAATGCTGTGGAGAAAATGAAATCCTATTGAATTTCCTTCTGCTGTTTTTCTGATCTCAGCTTTGGCAACATTCTAGTGCTGGGTGCAGGAGCAGATTTTGGTGTAATTAATCTTCTGATTAATTTCTAATAGCTGTCTAGCCATGTGTCAATAAACAAGGATGATATAGGACAATAAAATAATCTGTCAGAGTAGCATGCAGTGTTGTTTCAGAGATAGACAAAAAGGGAGGGAAATCAGTAAAGGAAGAAAGAAAACAAGACAAATCACAGATGATTAAATGGAGTCTAAGCAGGAGGGACATTTTTTGTTGTTGTTGCCAGCTGATCTTCCCTAATTTGATTTGGTCATTTCCCGTTCTGAAGGATAAATGAGAAAGGTTGGGAGGATGGATAGCTGATTATTAGCTCTGGTACCCGAGTTGCTATGTTCTCCAGATCTTGCCCTTCTAAGGCAACAACAGATGATGGCATCTATTTACTTTTCATCACTGTTGTCTGCATGAAGCCATTTTAAATCCTTATAGATTCAGTCATCCAAAAGACTGTATCTATGTATCACTGAATGACAAAACTGGCCAATGAAAATACTGGAAACCAGACTGTACCTCATTTGATGCCACAGAAACAAACATAAGAAAATGTTCTGCTTTCATCTAGTAACCTGTTCCAGAACTTTTCCACTTTTCAAGCAGTTCTTACATCCACATTTCAATTCTGATGAGAGATAAGTGAATAGGGAATATTTTGAATGGTTCCACTAGGCCTATTACAGATGAAAAGGAAAAAAAGAATTTGCTGAGACTTTTTTAAATGTTGGAACATTGGAAACCCAGGAAAGTCCAAATGACCATCTGTCCAGAGATCACAATGAACAGGGAGAACAGAGCTGCAATACTGCCCATCACATCCTTAATTAGTATTTGTCTTGTATTCCAGTTCTCTCAGGATGTAGATATCTCCTCGAATTTTTGAGCCAAATGGTCATAACAACTGCAACCCATCTCTGTTTCATGTCTGCAGAGTGCTTGTGGCAATAACTCTGCATGACAAAACAGAGCAGTTGCATGTGGTGGTGTTTTTCTGGGGTGTTTAGGTTATTTCTTTTTCCTCCTGTAAAAAGGCATTCTGCTCTCAACAAAGTAACAGAATCTGTGGGAACTTTAAAAGGGTAATCCAGTCTCTTCCATTTTAAATCTCCTCAATCAGCTCTTTCTTCCTACCATCCTTACTGCCATTGATTTATTTCAATTAAGATTCTGCTGTTCGAGTACCATAATTAGCCCCTGTCACTACTAATTCTTATCCCCTTGGATTGCATAGATAGAACTAAAATCCATGTGGACTACTTCAGCAGCATTTATTCACCTGGAAACTGGAAGAGAAAGAGCCCAGATGTCCCCATTGAGGCATACTTGGGACCAGGAAAATGTTTCAATGACTATCTCACTGAATTGATGGGTCTGTGTTTTGATTGAGTTTATGTACTTTTCTTCTGATGTTATTTTCTGCACAACTTCCTGCAACCTTCTTTAAAGCGTAGAAATGAACCAGAAAATGGCTTTTTTTCAGTAGGGTTCCAAAGGGATCTAATATAAATCCATTAGTCAGAAGTGTCTGCAAGTTTCCAAGAAGGTGGTTTGGAAGCAAGTTTTTAAACATGCTTTTATCCTTGGAAGTAAAGAAGTAAAGATTATAAATAATATAAGCTACCTTGGGTAGCTTGTTATGCTAGATCAATTTGACCATACTTCACTACATGCCAGGCTTTCACTGGTGCTATGAGATACCCATCACATTTCTCTTGGTGAGTTTCCCTGCTTTCACCCCTTGCTTTATGGGATTGCAGCTTGACATACCCAGCTAGTTTAGTAATCTGAGAAAGGTGGCTCCTGCTCACTCATTCAGTGTGCTGGAGCAGTGTTGGCATGAAAACACATAAATCAAAGCAAAGCCAAAATTGAATACACACTATTATGATGTACCCAAGAAACACAAAATTTGACATAAAAAAAAAGATAAGAAGGACATGTCTCCTTTTAGTTTGTTTTTATGGGATATTTTTAGAGCTTGATGTCCATGTTGTGGTTCCGCAAGCTGTTTTTTATATTCTTTACTTGCAGAAGTCAAGAAAGAATGCCATATTCAAACAAAGAGGCGAGGGATGGATGCCTTGCCTCATGTGAAAACCCACACTGTTTGAGATGATACCTTTTCACAATTGCCTCACCTGCCCTTTAAGAAAAAGTTACTTGAGGCAACATGGGAAAATATGTACTTCACATTCCTCCTACACACAATGAGTTTATTTTAAAATCTAGAGTAAATTGTTGTCAAGCTTTGTAAACATGGCATTCAGCACTACTACATCTGAGTCTTGCATAAAATGTTTGTAAAAGGCTGCAGTAGATTTCAGAGGGAAGGCTGTATACATTATAAATGGCTAATGCTTCAAAGGATAGAAATTCAGTGAAGCATGAAAAAGCTTATTTGATTACTTTTTGTATGTTTGTTTTGTTTGATTTTTTTTTCCTTCTTTTTTGGTTTTGGTTTTAATTTTTGTTGGGTTTGGGGTTTTTTTGTTTTTTTGGTTTTTTTTTTATTATTATTTATTTATTTATATTGGGGTTTTTTTGTTTGGGATTTTTTTGTTTTTGTTGTTGTTGGGTTTTTTTTTCCAGTTGGGCTCTGGAGGCTCACTCTGGGACTTACGAGACCTGGA
>JANHGL010006562.1:1964-13147 GCA_024611195.1 Ceyx melanurus
CTAGCCCAGGCTGCTCAGAGCCTTGGCCAACCTCACCTGGAATAGCTCCAGGGATGGGGCCTCAACCACCTCCCTGGATTCCACTGCTCCACCACCCTCAAGGTGAAGGCTTTGGTGCTGAGTGCCTGTTCTGCAGGGCATCTGGAAGCCAGAGGACACTGTCCAGGGTCTGCCACATTCCTCCCAGAGCCTTGGAGACTCTTCACGCCACCAAAACGAGCCAGCCCCGGGTTGCTGTTCACAGGCCATGTGGAGGGGAAGGCAGAAGGGCTTTGGCAGGAGTGCCGTTTTCTTTTCTTGCCACATGGTGTCACCCACAGCCCATCCTCCGTTCAGCAGAGGCACCTCTGCTTTCATCTGGGCCTGGAGCATCTCCAAGGGCAGAGGGGCCTGCAACTTGCAGTCAGGGTTGGCTTGGTGGGTTTGATTTCCAGTCGTCTCTCTCTCTCTGGTCTCCCTGCCAACTGAATTTCTCTTCTCTTTTGCTTTTTTCCTTCTGCTGCACCTTTCCCCATGACAGTTGTGTGCTACCAGTCAGACAGGGATGAGCTTCGTCGGCGTGTCATCCAGTGGCTGGAGGCTGAGATTATCCCAGATGGCTGGTTTTCCAAAGGCAGCAACTACAGTGAAGTCCTGGACAAGTATTTCAAGGCAAGTAGAGCAGTGCCAGCCTCAGAGAATGTTCTTTGCCCTGTTGCTGCAAAGCAGCTGCTGTGTCCCCACCCAGGAGGCTGCAGTGGGTGCTGGACCTGTCAGCATGGGGACCAAAAATGCTCTGGGATGTCCTACAGCATGATGTGCTCTGGGATGCCTGCAGCAGCTGCTGGGGGAAGGCAGTGACATGGCAACAGGACAGCCCAGACCTGGAGGTCTGTGGGGATCTGACTTGCCCTAGGTAAAAGGAGGAGGTCAGGTGTGCCTGTGGCAGAGGAGAGCTGATCTCAGGGGACAAAAGACAGCCAGAGGAGAAAAGATGAGGGAAAGAGGTGGAAATGCAGGTAGAGGGAGCAGGAAGCCAGGGCAGTTGCTGCTGATCCTTTATTCTAGCCAAGGCCATGTTGAGATGGGGCTAAGGGACACTTGGGGACTCTGAGAGGAATATTTGCTTGCAAGGAGGGTGGCCCAGTTGTGGCCCAGAGCTGCTGTGTCCTAGTGCTCTGCAAAGGTGCTGTCTGTGAGTCTGAGGTCCTCAGATAATCCCATTCCTCTTTCCTCCCTGTGAGTGTCACCCAGCCCATCCCCACCCTCTTTGGTCAGCAGCAGATAACATGTTTCTCCCATGCCCCTGCTGCATCCCTCCCCCTCACACCCAGCTCCCAGTGAAGACTTCAGAGCATGCTGGATGGAGCTGGAGGAGCAGGTGGGGAAAGGGGGAGAGTGTTTCAATCATAAGATGTTGACAGGGAGAGATTAATGGTGCCTGACAGGAGCTAGTGCTGCAAGCAAATTTGCCATGGCAATGGCACCCCCTGGTGAGGCAGAGGAGCTGGTCTCTGCTCTCCAGAGAGCATCTTTGCCTTTGTAGCCAGTCATGCTGCTCTGTCTGTGGAAGCCCACTTGTGACCCACTGCCTCTGGCATCCCAGGGCTAAAACTCCTGCTTTTTAGTGCCAGGAGTCCTGCCAAGACCTTAAGAAGTTGGTGGCAAGGTGTTGTGCTGTTGCATTAAACTCTTCCTTCTTTGGGATCAGCTGCAAATTTCTGCCTGTGATTTTTCCCTTCTGTCACAGTCCAGGCACAGCCTTGGATTTACACACTGGAAAGCAGACCTTGAAAGCAACTGGTCTGCTTTAAGGCAGGGGGTGTATAAGAAGGTAAGAGCTGCCTGAAACAAGGAGTAGAAATGGGGTTAGAGCCATAAATGAAGCAGGAGGTGAATGAGAGGCAGGGCAGCTCATCAGTGAGACACAACAAGGATCATGTCTCCCACTTCTGATGACACTAGGGATCTGCTGCTGCTTTTCTCTGAGCTTCTGGTCAAAACAGGGATGGTGCAGCCTGTTTCACTGGAACTTCAGAAATGCTCAGCATGTATGGAAGAGGGAAAAGGCAGGAGTACCCTGATGTGATAAATCAGACCCTCTCCCACCTTCCCCTCTTTCCCTCCAGAGCTTTGATGATGGTGACTCTCGCCTGGACTCCACTGAATTCCTGAAGTTTGTGGAGCAGAATGAGACTGCTGTGAACATCACTACCTACATGGACCAGGAGACCAACAAGCTGCTCAGGTGGGCAGGAGACAGGATGGTAGCAGGAGGGCCGTGGCAGGCATATGTGGTAGAAGAGGGCATTTACATCCACTCTGGGAAATAAATTAGAGCTTGCACTAACAAAAATAACTGTACAAAGTGGCTTCTCACTTAACAAAGTGCCATTACCACCAAAAGGAGCAGTCCTACCCCTACCCTTCACATTAGGCAGGTGTTCCAACCTTCTTTTGCATGAAATCTAGTAGGTGTGCAGTCAGAAGGTGAGTTGAGTGACAGAAAATGTGTCTTCTCTTTTTATTTCCCAATAAATGAGCTTTCCAGTGGACCTTACTCAGCTTTTGCCTGCTAGCTTGATCCAGTGCAAGGAAGATGATGGGCAGCCTGCAGTTAGACCTGGTGCAAGCATCACATCACAGTGTTGTGTGAGGGGTTTCCTTCTGTGTGTGAGACAGTGAGGAGAGCAGGCCATGCTGATGTGAAAGCAGGTGGATGTCACCAGGGTCCTGCTGTTGTGAATATCCCTTCACTTCCCAGCCAGACAAGGGAGTATTTTATGACTGTTTCTCTTCTGTCTGTATTCAGTGAGGTTTCCTTACAGAAGTCACTTCTTCCAGGCATCTCAGAGTCTTCCTGGTTGTTCCTGGTTTCACTGCAGAGGCAGCAGAGCAGGAGCAGCCTAGTTGAGCCCTTTGCAGAACATGCCTCTGTGTTTCCTTGCAGGGGACTCTGCGTCGACGCCCTCATTGAGCTCTCAGATGAAAATGCTGACTGGAAGCTCAGCTTCAGTGAATTTCTCAAGTGCCTCAGCCCATCTTTCAACCCACCAGAGAAAAGTAAGAACTCTTCACTTGTACTGGGGGACCTGGGAAGGGAGGAAAGAAAAGAGACTTGTCTGGGAGCAGGCATTGGCTGCTGGAACTCCACTCACAGAGATGATGTTGATGTATTCCTGCCTCCCATCTGACAGTACGCCTTGTCCCTGCACTGTGGGCAGCACTGCTGTTTCTGTCCCACAGCTCCCACAGCTTTTGTGATCAAAAAAATTTGGATTTTAGAAGCAAGGGTATAGGTCAAATGGGTATGGGATGCTTGGAAGGTCAACACATGGATTTAAGAGTTTAGAGGTATGTCATGTGAAGAGTTAACATCTGGATAACTTGGGAACATCAGGCCAGGCCAAAGTCCTGCTCTTGCCTTTCACACAGAGAACCTCCCCTGAGGAACATCTCAAAGTTCACTGTCCTTCCAAATCCTCAGTGCTACAGTTCATACAGAAGCAGCTTAGTGTTCTGCTGACCAGGCATGCCCAGCTACTCATCTTTTGCCTCCTCAGGGGTTGCTGGTCCAAAGGTGCTGGATTTACATCCCACTGCAGTGGCACCAAGAAGCAGATGAAGGCTGTGGCTCTTAGGGAACATTAAGTTGAACTCTCTGTTGCCTGTTTCACTGGGAAGCTCTGGATGCTGCAACTCCCACCAAAAACATGATCAGCTGGTTTTCACTTACCCTTGAGTGCTTTAGGGCCCTCAACTTAAACATATAATAGAGCTATTGGAAGAAATGTGAGCTGAAATGAGAACTTTTAGTTCCTTTCTTTTGCAGGGTGATAGCAAATACACAGAGCATCTCTCCCAATTTCTGCCTGCCAGGAACAGGAATGGTTTGAGAGTAACCAAAACTTTTACCTTGGGACTTCTGTGTAGAACAGATGAGGAAATTCAAGCAAATACAAAATGGAGGTTTCATTTGGAATTTGAGAAATCAAAGTGGGTTCTTTTTGAGGAAGCAAAATGAAGTGCCTGACTTTCCCAGATGCTTTTTTGGCAGATTTCACACACCAAATTCACGTTTTGTTTGTGATGAAACTTGTGGTGGTTGGGGGAGGGAAGGTTTCCTTCAAAACCCTCTTTGACAAAGTGCCTCCAGAGTATTTTGGCTTGAATCTGTTTGCTCTCTCACGACTACTGGCCTTGTTCTGTGCCTCTCCAGAGTGTGCCCTGGAAGATGAGACCTATGAGGATGGGGCAGAGACCCAGGTGGAGTGCAACCGCTGTGTGTGTGCCTGTGGGAGCTGGGTGTGCACTGCCATGACCTGCCAGGGTCAGTATGCTCTCCACACAACTGCTCTGCTGAGCTTTGTGCTAAAGAGACTTGCCTTCTACCTTCCTAAGCTCTCCAGCCTTCTCTCTCCAGCTTTTCCTCAGTTTCTCTCTGGGTGACTTCTGCATCACCCTCCTACACCCTGCACTGGAGGAACCCGTGGTGGTTCTGTGATGCGTGTGGCTGGGCTGAGGGCAGTGCTGCTGGGGTTTGTTGTTTGGATCTAGTGAAAAGTCAGCACAAAATCTTCCAGACCAGAGCTACTTTGCATCCAGCTGGCTTGGGGCAAGCACTGGCCAAACAGGACAGTCTGCAGCCACAATTAGGTGTGAGCAAGTCAGGTTTCCTGTATGTTTATTGGGATCCTTACTGTATCTGTATGTAACTTACTGTACAAGAGGAGCTAGGGTCTTGGCTTACCCCAGAGGGGAGGTAGGAGACCTCATCCAGTAATGACAGGAAAGCATTCCTAGTTTCTTGCCATAAAAACAGTAGAAGCAGAAGAAAACAGTGGTGCTGGAGATGGAGGGAGGTGGTGTTCATAGTAAGGCAGAGTTGTTCTTATGTCCTTCCCCCAGGAGGCTCATGTGAAACTTTCACAGCCATGTGAGGTCATGGTGGGGTTGCAAGCAAAAGCTCCCCCTCTTGCCTTCACACAGACAGCCCAGGGCCAGTGGGAAGCCAGCTTTTCAAGGAACCACATCCACTCTACCAACACTGCTCTGCATCATTTTTTGGCCTTCTTCCCTAGAAAGCAGGCCTTTGCCTGAGCTTTGTTTTCAGTGCTGTGCAGGAGCTGTCAGCTGAACATTAGCTGAGATCTACAGCCAGGAGTTTGGGCAGAGAAGGGAGAAGGGAATGGCAAGAGGTGTGTATTGAGTTATTCACAGATCTCTGGCCTTGTTCAGCAGGGGCATCAGGATGATATCAGTCCAGACTTGACTGTGGCTGCAGGAACTCAGAACTGTAATGCTAATAGAGCTGCCAAGAGAGCTGTGGGTAGGTGTCAGAGGCTGAGCAATCAAATGGGAATCTCTTTTTGCTGCCTCTCTAGGAACAACCTTCCAAGCTGCTGTGCAGCACAGTGTTTCTGCCTACCTTGTCCCCTGCATCCATGGCAATGGAACAATTCCTTGACTTTCTTCCCATGTCAGAGGAGTTAGAGGCTGTTGTTACAGGGATAATGAAACCAAAGAATCAGATGAGATACATCAGCAAGCTGCATCTCTGCTGAGTGAAATTGCTTCTTCATTAGGCATCAATTACTGTACTTGGATAGCACTGAGCTTCCCTTTATTCCCTACAAGAGACCAAGTTTTGAAGTAATTACAGGTACTTCCTTTAAATAATATACAGCCTCTTCCTTGTGGTTTTATCATCACACAGGAGTGAGAGGCAGGGACAGACTGGATACCCCCAGGTTCTGAAGTCCCAGGCAGCTGCAAGGCCCCTTTTCTTTCTAAGAAGCCATTCCATCAGCAAATGCTCCTCAAGACTGAGGCCAACCCACCTCTTTGTTCTGTGTGGTTCAGTCTCTGAAATTTGCATCCCCAATTTGTGATAATGCTGAACTCTGTTACTGTTTGCAGGGAAGAATGAGAAGGTGTCTGCTCAGAGACAGCAACCTAATCAAGACTTGACTGAGGAGGAGCTGGCCAGATATGTTCAGGAACTTCAGAAGCATCAGGTTGGCATGAAGTTGGAGAGGTCTGCTCTCCTTGCTAGAGGAGTTGCTTCTGTCACTTGGGGACTGCTGGCAGAAGGGGGAGTGCAATAAAGAGGGAGTTCCCTTGGGCCTGAGGGGACAAATACATGTGTGGGGCTTTGAGGTTGGCACTGCATGTGGATGGAGCAGAGGCTTCAGTGCACTGCCAGCTGCTGTGCCAGTCCAGAGCCTCACCTCTGTGCTCTCTTTCTCTAGGAGACAGCTGAGAAGAACAAGAGAATGAGCACCAAGGAGATGTAAGGGACCTCCACCCAGGAGGAGCCCAGGAGGATGGGCCCAACCTGCTGCCCTGTCCTCCAGTGCTGATCTCAGTGTGCACAAGTGTCTGCTACAGTTGCCCAGTCACAGATATTTACATTGTATAGCAATGGGTTGGTTTGTAATACATGGAGAATGGGGCAGGGAAGAGGGGAGCAGAGCCCACCTGTTCAGGGAGCTTCACTGCTGGGGCATTGGAAGGCTGGAGGGGACTTAGAGCAGCCTCTGGGACCCTTTCCCAGAGCAGATGGCTGCTCCCTCCAAGAGCTCACAGGGATTTCTTGTTCTCCTGAATCTGGGGAAAGGATGGAGGTGAGTGCTGGATAGAAAAGGGGGTCTTCACTCAGCACAGTTGCCAGCACCAGCCTTGTCTGCAGAAAGACAGGCCTGGCAGCTCTGGGGGTGAGCACATGTGCTGCAGGGCATCATTAGCCAAGGACCTTGCCCTGCTTACCCTCCCCTGTGGTCTGAGCTCCTTCAGGCTGATCAGCCTGGTGTGACACCTGGAAGCCATGGTGCCATGCTGCTGGCCTGAGCCCAGCACCTTCCTCCTTGCTTTCCACTAGACTGTCCCCAGCAGCTCCTCCAGTACATTGTGGGCTCCAACACAACATGGTTCCTTTTGACCTCATCTCACTCTTATTCTCCCTGCCCCCTCCTTAGAGGTGCTATCATATGTTGTTTTTCTTATCACGTTCACATGCTGACTCTTTTTGGTTTGTTTTGTTCTTTTTCTCTTTTTTTTTTATTACTTTATTTCCTATGGTAGTAACTCAGCTTTTGTATGTTTTGTAGTTCTAGATCTTTCAAGAAACCCCAGGCTGTGGGTTTTTGTGTTAGGGAGAGCCCTGTAATGCCCGTGCACAGTTGGTATTGCACTGCCACCACAAACACTACAAGCAGCTCCTGAGCCCTGTTCCTCAGCTGGGAATAGCAATGTCCCCGGGGGAAGAAGAGACAGGGATGGATGTAATTAGTTTGACCAAGCACAGATTGACACTGCAGCTCCCTAGCTCTTGCTGCCTTAGCTAGCATTGACTGTATGCTAAGAAGTCTGTGCTTCTGCCTCTCTACATTGCCCAGAGGGAAGTGCCAAGTAGGCTGTATCCAGAGGGAACAGGCAATCCCATTAGCAGGGTGTGTGAAAAGACTTAGCTCCATAGAGAACAGTTCAGTTGAAGTCTGGGCTGTTAGCCATCTTCTTGGGCTTTCCATCTCCCTCTGGGGTGAGGCAGCAGAATCACTCTTTGATTCCAGGCCTGACTTTGCAGGCAGGGCTGGGAGCCTCATTACTGAAGCATTTCACAGTGTCTTTTGGCCAGACCACCTTTGACCACACTCGTGTCCCTCCAAGGGTCATTCTCACCTGACACCTTTCTCAGAGCACTGGTCCTGGGTAGAAATGAAATGCTGTTTGGTTGGCAATCACCTCTGTAGCCTCAAGCCCTTTTCATTTTCTCCTGCAGTTGTCAAATGTCACTCATCCACTCACACCCCTGCACATCCAGTTTCCACGTTCCCTTCATGCCCCTGCTGTGCATCCCAAGCATTTGCACGTGCCCTGAGGTGACTGCTTGTGACTTCCATCTTCCCACTGGCAAGCAACACAGCAGTTGTTGACAGTTACCTCACAGTCCCTAGTGCTTGCTCCAGCAAAACTCCATGTGCATCTGCAAAAGAATGTTCTGCTTGAGTGGAGATGAGCAGGTCTTTTGTGCCAACTTTTTGCACAGTGCTTTCCTTGGGGAGGAAGAATGAGTGTAGGAAGAGAAGAAAGCTTGGTCCCTCCTGTGGTCTCACCCCCAGGCCAGATTTGTTAAAGGCTGCCTGGTCTTTCAGCTGTTTTCCTGATGTGAACCCAGAGGGCTTGCATGGGTGTTGTCACAGTGCTGCATTTCCAGTGAGAATCATAACCTGACCCACCATGCTTGGAGGTTTTGGTATAAGACATAGGGAAGGGGGCTGATTCTTTTCCCATGAGCTTCTGGATCTAAGAAGCTGATTCTTTTCCCATGAGAATCTGGATCTGTTGGAACTGAGGGTCATGTGGACACTGGGGTGGAGTCATTGTTTATGTTCTGGTGGCACTGGTGAAATCAGGAGCACTCATGGGACATCCCCTTGCTCCTCCCAAGCAGTATGAGCAGAACAACTCTGCTGTATCTGGATTGTTAATAACTTTAGCTTTATTCTGGCCCTGCTCTGAAAGGTGCCTCCCAGCTTGCTCCCTTCCAGCTTCCATCATTAAAGTGCCTTAGAGAAAACACAACAGCTTGCCTTAAAAGCTTTCCCTGGATGGAGATAGCAGCTTATTGTCCAGCCAGGAAAAGCTCCAGCTGGGAGAGTCTGTGCAGAAAGAAGGGGAGGCTCCCAGTGGAGTGGCAGCTGTTGGGTGGGCAATGCCCAGGCTGTGCCCCACAGCAGGCCAGCTGAGTGCTAACTTCTGCAGGGTGGTTGCTGGGGAAAGAAATGCTGAATTGCAGCCATTGCCCTTTGGGACAATTGCTATGCAGGCTGCAAGGGGCAGGAAAGGCTTTTGGTTTGGTTTGGGTTTTGGTTGGCTGGGTTTTTTTTCTTCCAAAAAGCTAAATCTAAGCAACAAACAACAAAGTCCTACTCCTCCCTCTGTATTCCCTCCCTCCTGTATGTGTGTGAAATTTATCAGTATTCTGTAGGTTTCCTTAGTGCACTTATTTTACTTGATTTTGTAATTGTTTCGAAGCAGGGGGGGTTTGGGTATTACTGCCAAATGAAACAAAATTTAGAAAAGAAAACAGCACGTGTTTTGTCTTTTATTTCTCACAAGCTATGTTCCTTGATTTCTTTATATATATATATATATATTGGCTGTCTTTTTACACATTTATACACAGATCTCCATGCACCTGGCAAGTGTGAGACACAGCTGAGTCTGGTTCAAATCTGGGGAGCCTGAGGTGCAGCAGAGAGATGAGGGAAGTTGCAATCCTGTGGGGAGCCATCTAGATCTGATGCTGGAGGATATGATGTAGTGGCACTGGTAGAGTTAGATAATGGCTGGATTTGATCTTAAAGGTCTTTTCCAACCACAGTCATTCTGTGAGACAACAGGGAATGCTTCTGAATGGCAAGATTAGCAAAGAACTAGAAGATGCTTCCTTGGTACTTCAGACTTCATGTATGGCTGTTAAGAAAAGACTAGTAGAGGAACAGCTGCCAGGGGCAGACCAAATATCCTGATCCTACCCTAAGGTGGGAGAATCGTCCTGAGTGACCATCCTGAGGTGCCTTCTATTTCTGACATGACATCTAAGACAGGGCTGAATGGCTCGTGCTACCTTTGATGAACTGAGTGGGGAAACAGCCTTTAGTGGTGTCACAGAACAGGAGGAGAATTGTTCCTGCCCCTTCACTGCTCAGCTGAGAAGTGAGTCTGCTGTATTGTTTTAATTTCCACTGCTAGAATTTCCCAGGATTTTCAGAAGGAATGAAAGGAAGTGTCAGCCAGCAGTTTAGCTGGATGGCACTATCAAACTTTGCCTTCTGACCTGGCTGTCCACAGAGTTGCACACAGCTGAATATTTAGTTGCTGAGCTGCATAACTCCATGCACTTAATTCCCAATTCTCCAGTGCTGCTGTGTTTCAGCCTGTGAAATATGCTATTTACGTGGTTGATCAAGACTCTGAACTGCACTTGTAAGGTATTTATTAACTTTACTCCTGAAGATAGGACAAAATAATCAATGATAGACTCAGTTCCTGAAAAAAAAATGAATTGGTTCACAGGGTGCAACTTGCAGAGAGCAGAGGCTTCAAGCATTATAGGAGAGGAGCAAAATCTTGTGCTCACTAAAAGCCTCCCACAGACTATCCAGAGGAAAGAGCACATTTTAGAGTGGGCAAAATTGAGAATACACTGGTACAGTGTTTGCTCTTGCACAGCTATCCCTAGGTTCACATCAAGGGTTGCATCTCCACAGAGGCTTAGAAAGCAAATGAAAAAAGCCCAGTTGAAGGTAACCTGTTCATTATATATATATTATATATAATAGACAGACTCTATCTTGGAGGCTGAGCACAAGGCCTGACAACTCCCTGCTCTTGGGACTGGGAGCTGGTGACTTCCAATTATTTCTAGTGATAAAATGCAGACTTCAGAAGAGCGTTGAAGGACAACTGGGGCATGAGCTTTGTCCACAGCATTCTAGACAACTGAACTCAGCATCACTACTGCTTTGGTTTTAAACTCCCAGCTGCTACAAGCCAACCGTGGCCTGATTATTTCCTCCACTCTAAGATGACAGAGATTTTTCTACAGTTGACTCTAAGATGACAGATATTTTTCTATGGATGACTCTAAGACGACAGAGCTTTTTCTATGGGTGACTCTAAGATGACAACTTTTTCAATGGATGAAGTTATTTTAAACAGTGGGAGATCTCTGCTCCCCTTTTGGTCCCTTGATGCATCACGAGGCAGCAAGTCTTGTTTCTTCAGCCTGGACTTTGTCAGGGCAAAAGTTCCCTTGGGCTGTGAATCTTCTCATTGTCCACACACACTCCTGCCCCTTCTCCCAAGGGGCAACTACTGGTGCCACTGCTGTTAACCCCTGTCCAGAGGGTGCTGGGCTGAAATCCCACCTCTCAAGCTGCTATGCGGTAGGATGGGGGTCAGTGGGGAACCTCTGCCCGGCCCCGCCCCGCGCTTCTCTACAATGCTGATTCCGGGGCCTCGCCGGGGCTCCTCTCTCTCCACCGCCCACCCCCCGCTACCCCGCAACCTGCATGAAAGCTCTCGCCCCTCTCCGCGCTCGTCTCCCAGCCGGGCGTCGAGCCCGGGATCGAGCATGGCGCCGTGAGGCGGCGGGGAAGCGGGGCGGGAGGGGGGGCGGCCGGCGGGGCTATTCAGAT
>JANHGL010006563.1:0-19075 GCA_024611195.1 Ceyx melanurus
ATACAAACTTACATATTTGTATATAAATCAAATACTTTCTGTTGAAGTTATTGACAAATCTTCACCAACACAAGACATTCAGGTAATTTAATCAAGCATGAGGAACAGAAAACACAACTGTGTATTAATTGACAGAAACACAGTAAGTAAAAAAATTCAAAGTATAAAGTGGAAAAATCTGACTTTGCATGAACCTGAATATACTGCCTCAGCAAAGAGAACATTTCCAGATGGCTTCTGCAGCATCATAGAAGACAGAAGTCTTCAGCACACCCATGGCATAGAGAGCTTCAGAACATTATTTACAACCCTGATAAGAATAGGATTTTAAAACCAATGTTTCAAATGTCATTGCTGCTTCTTTTTAATTTTCTCACAAAAATATGTTGTGACCTGGAAAGAAGGCATTGAAAGTTGTACTTAAAAGCTAATGAACTGACAGTGAAGGACAAATTATGTTTATGGATTCCCACTGGGCTGTGAATAAAATGGTTCATCACTGATGTGAACTTCTACTTGGAGATCTAAAGCACATCAATCTCAAAGGGTGTACAGGTACAGACCATCACAAAATCCAGTGGGAATAAATGCAAATCATAATCTGGATATATGAGGTGTCAAGGACACTGGAGACAGCATCTCAATCATCTTGACAGTTATAGTACCTTGAATCAATACAGCAAATAGCATTATTAGTCAGGCATGTTTATAACTATTCAGTAAAACAACAAAATGGCAAGAAAAGATAACAGAGGGTAGCAGTACCTCTGGAGAGTGAGGGCTGTTAAATTTCCAATTATCTGGAAATCAGCCAAGCCTTTTCTTCCTTTTAGTGTATTATTACATTTACAAAAATAATTACAAAGTTAGCTCCCAATATTCTTAGCCTCATACCCAAAATACATGGTGGAGATAAAAGTTTTCTTTCTGCAATACGAGCCTAAGACACATAACCTGATTCACAGAAATGTTAATGAAAACTCTTAAGCTCTGTAAGCCATCTTATAAATAGGACCATCCTAGGAAAAAAACCCAACCAACCAAAGCAAACTCCAAACTACCCTTTATAAAGCTATCTATCAGGGAAAGATTATGTATTAGACACAGCCACACACGGGTGCATAAATCTGACAAGGTTTTAGCAAAAATCTGTTGTTTAATCAGAGCAAGACTGCAGTAATGTCCATACATTTTTGCTAGTGAAGTCTGGTTACAAACACACACAAAAAAAGACAATACACATTATATTTGCTCTTCTGTTGATGAACATTTTTCAATATATTACAAATTTATCTTTTTCTCAACTATACTGTGGCCTCCAAATGAATGATTAAATTCTATCAGTTTGTTGTAGTGTAACATTAATTAAACAGGGTAATGTGTCTATTGGTGAAGGTTCTGACTGCAGTCACAAAGAGTTTAGATGTGTGTGTGATAAATTTTTTTCTTTATCTCATTTGAGCTACATGGAACATGCTAGAAGACCATCTTCATGGAGAGTTTCAGATTATACTCAGTGGCTTACAGATATGATTCAAGGTGATTCCCATGTACCATTTCCCTACAGCTAATTGTACAGGTCACAACCAGTTAACCTCAGATGTGGTAACTGACTGTTAGATTGTTCTGTTCTACACAGAAAAATACCAATCCATCGTTTTGCTTTTTTTTCATATATATATATTCCTAAGTCAGAGGAGGTTTCTCTTACTAAGATTTTTTTGTTCCTATCATGTATTAGCTAAACAGGTGTTCAAACACCTCACAGAAATATTTCTCCCTGCAGGATTATGCTAATATAATTCTCCCCTTCAAAGCTATACATCACACACAATGGAATGTTCTTACAAGCATAAGATGCTTCAACAGCAGGCTGTGGTGCTACTTACATTCATAAAATTACATATGCTCTTCAGAGATTTGATAACTTGAATTCCAAAAGTCAAATTTCCTTTCAAGCAAAAGGAACCAAGTGTTACAAGCCTTTAACTTCAAAATACTTTATAAAGGTAACATGCACACAAGTAGCAGAAAAGCCTACTCGACATTACCAGAAAAATTGCAGGTGGTATCAACTTCCTATCAAAAGTGTCCTGGTTTGAGTGAGAACAGAAAATACTCTGTTCAGTGATTTTACTTTTCAGCTCACTTCTCACTCACTGCACTGTCTGCAGTCAGCAGCCTGTTTGCCCAGGCAGTGTCTGCTGCTGGCAGTGATAACACCCCATGGTTAGAGTGAGTACCAAGGGTTGGTGTGCAGACCAAGGCCACTGCTGGATCTTGTGCACCACACTGGGGGTGCAGAAAGTGAAATGCTGCACCTGCAGGGAGGAGCAGCCAGTACAAGTGACTCCAGACTGACCAACAAGGGATTCCAGCCCATATATGACACTCAGTATAAAGCTGGGGGATGATAAAGGTCCCACTTGGCTCAGCTCTTCCAGATTCTCATTTCTTCAATGGCTAACATCCCAGGGGTTCTCTGTCTGTCCTGATCCATCAGTCAGATCTTCAATACTGATCTGTGTGTTCCTGAATCCATCACAAGAATCCAGCTCGAGCACAGTTTCCTTTTCTAATCGCTAAGTCTCTTACTCCCTTTTTCTTCCCCTTTGGGGACAGAGTAGGGATAACAGAGAGCATCTGTTATAGGCTATTAGGCTGCCCTGACCCTAAACTGTAACACAATGTATAGTTGATTCAACTTCAGTAGACTCCTTCATATGTTCAACTTCTGGCCTCCTGTCATTGGTAAGATCAGTAGCATTGCATCATTGAACTTTCTTCAGAGTCCAGGAGTTGCTTCCTCTACCCTTAATATCCAGCATTTCTATCATCAGATACTAAAGTTTTTCAACTTGGCTACACTAGACTGTCATAAAACCAAAAGAACATAAGGTCAACCAGGATAAAAGGACTCATAGAGCACCAAACCGCACACAGAATTTTGTAGAAACAAGCAAACATGTAAAGTTAATGTAGCAATTTGGTTCCTTTGTATACAATTGACTGCATGGACATGAGCATCTTAAAAACTCTTTCAAATAGCATTCAATAAGATGACAAACTCTTGTTCTATGGCCTAGGATGTTAGGTGTATATTATTTTGGTGGTCTGGTGACAAACTGATGGGGTAATTTAAAGTTATGGCAGCTCTGAGAACTTCAGGTCTTGTTTTTGGTAGAAGCTGCCTGTGTGCCCAGGAAAGGGTTCTGGTGATGGGAAATGGCAAATGGAGACCACTTGTGGCTCCCTTCTTCTCACCTCCCTCCCACAAACCTGAAAATGCAGTAGAGTAGTGATCATTTAATCAATCTGCTTCCTCTTTCTGGGGTCCTTTTGCATCAGTAAAACCCAGATGATTGCTGTTGTTGTATAAGACCCAACTGGTAAAACTTTGGACTGGCAGAAATACATGAAAAACAAATTTTTCAAAGATCTTTAGTTCTATAGCATTGTCTTTCACGATTCCTCTTGAGTTTCGGGGAATTCCCAATACGATGTTTTAAATGGCAAAGCACTGTCTTTACATAGCTGAAACTGCAAGAAGACCAGGAATTTATAGAGATTTTTTTTTTAATATATTTTTTTAAGGTAGATAAATGTTTCAGTAGTAATGATGAGCATACACACTGTGAGAATGTAACCCTGATACCTAATGGACCCTGATAACTTACAGGCCAATTCAGAATTAAGTTGCTGGGAAAAAACAATTATGTTAAATGAACTAACTCCATTCCTTACGTTTCTTTTCTGTATCTTTCAGCTATAGATACACATTTACAGCTGAAGCTGGACTGCATGTCTGAAAATTGTTTTCAAAGCAGCTTGCAAGTCCTAATTAAGTCTCGCTAAACCTCTGTGAGATAGAAATATCTTCTGAGGGCCAGACCCACACTTAATGTGTTAGGCCATACTGCTGCCTGGGCAAATCAATTAACCTACCTGCTTCTGCATTTTCCCTTGGCAACCCTGTAAACATGCACTACACTGGCCTCTTTTCAAACCCAAAATACCCCAAGGGTTTGGTCAGTTATTCACCTATCATTTCACTCCATCTGAGCAACAGATTAGTCATTGTTTGCAGAACTGCAGTTGTGGTTTAGAACTCCCACTTTTCTTGGCTGCAAAGCTTCTTGTAAATCTGCTAGGAAAAAGGTCATTTCAGCACTTTTTGATCAGGTAAGAATGGGACTGCATTTTGTAAAAAAAAGAAAAATAATAAAAAAAGAAAAATAGTACAATTTAAGGCTCCTTTCTTTTTATTTTTCTTTTCTTGGTAGAGGAGACTTAAAGAAGTGTTTTGAATGTTTAGAGAAAACTATTGGTCCTGTCTACAGTAAGGGTTTACTGGGCATCGTAGCTTCTTGCAACCATGCTTGGAGTTCTGTGCAGTATGTTTAATCAAATACTCTGTGCACGTAGCAAGGCTTTTGTCAGTGCATCTCTGGCTGAACCACGAGTGAAGCACTCACAGCACAATTTCCATCAATGAATTGTCCTGCATGCAGAGGAACACACATGTAAAAAAAATGACAGATTTTTATCTGCCTTGTAGGAAGGAATGTCTCTCAGTGAAAGTGCTTTTCAACCATATTTTATATCACAGATTCAGATATTAGGGGTTGGAAGGGACCTAGAAGATCATCTAGTCCAACACCCCTTAAAAATAAATTTGTTTAATTACAGAAAACAGATTAAATGAAGGAAAGAAGATATTATTAGCACTTCATGCTTTTTGATTCTATGTTGAACTTTCTCTGAAACTTTATAGAGCAAAGGATGCTTGCTTGAGATCGATGCTGCACCAGCTTGAAATCTATTGTATAGGCTAGTTCTTGGATGTAATCCGTATGGAGATTCCTTTAAGCTCCAAGCACACTTAGCTTATTTTGAACCTACTACAAATGCTTCTTTACAACAGTACATGTCAAGGAATGCTTTCCCCCTTAACAATTTGAGGATGCACTTTAGGTATATTAGTTGTATTTAGATGAATGCAAGCAATAGAATACTGACCTGATAAATGAATGTACTCTCCATGCATTACACATTCATTTATTTAATAAAAACCCTATTTGCACAATGCTGAACTCCACTCAAGGAAAACTGTGGGACTTTCAGCAACCTGATCTGGTGGAAGGTGTCCCTGACCATGGCAGGCACAACTAGTTGATTTTTATGGTCACTTCCAACCCAAACCCTTCTATGATTCTGATTTACACCTAGGCTTAGAATTAAGGAGCTAAATAATCCCATTTAACTACCCATGTGTTTAAATGTCTGGCCATTTAAATGTCCTGGTCTTTTTTGGACCAGGATAAAAAGGCTTTAAACTTCCCACAATAAAAAGCAATGCAATACTGCAGAATCTGCCCCATGGAGCAGCCTCTGAATTCTGATCAACTTACTCCTTTTTGTCTCAGTTAGATATTTGTCTCTGACTAGATAAAATTTGTTTCTGATGTTTCTATTATTTTCTTAATTAAGATAATGTTCTTTTTAAGTGAATTTTAATACTGATGTTCTCTGGTGCCTATTTTTTTTGTTCCTTCAAATGGTACTTGCCTGGTAGATGCAGAGTGAAAACAATCAGCATTCTTTCTGGGTAAGTGTAAACAACTCCTACACTACCCTGATAATATTAATTTCATTGTTACGTTGCCTGAAGAGACACATAACTGGCTCATAAAACCAATGCTGCTGCAAAATACTCCTTGTGTCTCTCTTGCAGAAAACTTTGGTAATTTTCCTACATGGCTCATCTATTTTTCTCTTCCTAGACAGTTTTCTTTAGAAAAAAAAACAAACAACAAAATCTAAAGCTAGTAACTTTCCCTTGTTCCTTGTTTCCCATCTTTCTAAATTTATAATTCATTCGACTTCATAATGCTGATCTTGTTCATCTCCACTAAGCTATTGCGTAGGTGTCATTTAAAGCCCATTCGCAGGTATTCTGTTGTGTAGGTGGTAGAAGTCCCACAGTAAAAAGCATTTCACTGCAAGGCTGGCAGCAAAATGTTTTGAATTTCGGACTGTGCCAGCCCTAGGAAATGAATGGGCACATAGCAGGAGGGCTCATTCTAAAGTGCTTTGGCTATTTAACTACTGTCAGCACGAGTGGAAAACTGAGGAAAGGTAAACACACCTTTGACATCTGTCTGTCAAACATCAGCGAATTGTCTTCTAGTTAGCTCTTCTCAGTTTCAGTCCCTTTACATTGGTTCTACAAATCAGGAAATGTGTCCAAAGAAACTGGGAAGCATACTTTAGATTATAGAATGGTAGGGGTTGGAATGGACTTCTGGAGACCACCAAGTCCAACCCCCCTGCCAGAGCAGGATGTCCCAGGGCAGGAACAGATCCAGGCAGGTCTTCCTTCCAGAGGAGGAGACTCCACAATCTCTCTGGGCAGCCTGTGCCAGGCTCTGTCACCCTCACTGGGAAAAAGTTTTTCCTCATGTTGAGGGGACACTCCCTGTGTTTCACCTGCTACCATCACCTCGTGTCCTATCACAGGCACAACTGAACAGAGCCTGGCCCCTTCTGCTTGACACCCACCCTGCAGAGATTTGTAAATATTAAGAAGATCCTGTTTTACTTTTCTTGGCTTTCATGTAGGGGCTTCAGCAAACCTATGTTAAGTGTAACAGAGCTGTGTCTGTTGTTGAGCCTGTAAGAGCCCTCTGAATTCATCTTTACTGGTGACACTGTTCTAGCTGAGGCAGTAAAACACAGCAATTTGTGAGCCATAGGACTGTTCTCAAGATCAATTTTATCCCTATATTTAAGATCCCATAATCTTTAAATCTCTCCTTTCAGAGACTTCCAATATGTGTCTTTAGTGTCTACTCTCCCTGGTATATCTTCTGGTTTCTCTACAGTGGAAGCAACTCCTGGCATCAGGTCAATAACTGAAATTTGTTTCTCACCTTTTTCATGCTGTTATAGTTGTAGAAATTAACAACCATAATCCTGTTTTTGTAAAACTGATTTTGGGATCAGAAGAGGTAAAGGAGGAAGGATAGTTTTGAGGGGTTTTTTTTGATGGGCAGCATCCATCTTTTTTTTCTTTCACAGTTTTCAGGTCAGGCTTATGTGTATGTGCTTATGAGGAGTGACAACCTGAAAACCTGTGTCACAGGAGACTACAGGCACAACAGACGAGACCTTTTCATCAGCTGTAGAGCACAAATGAGGTTTTTAATTGAAAGTTCTTGGGTTTTCCTACTATGTTTTCATTTTTTGATAGGATTCAGTGATGATTACTGAAGTTACACCTTCATTTCACTTTTTTTTTTTTTCTGGAGAAATTTACATATGGTTGCACTTGTAGGTAGTTTAGAATCTTTAAGTGAAAGGTTGGTTGAATAGATTATTTTTTCTTTGTGCTTTTCATAGTATAATTTTATATCAGAGGAAACTGGTAGTTCCTTTGGTATTAAGGACACAGATAAAGGCAGAGAAGTAAATGTTTTCCATTTAGAATGTCGAGTACTTTGATTTACAAATACTGACATAAGTGAAGGCTTTGTGGGGCAGTATTTAACCTACACAATTTGATTCAACCCATTGTGGAAGCTGAGCTGTGTAATCCAGTGATGGGGAGAGACACCTCTGAAAAGCAGAAACTCCAAACAAAGCAGAAAGGTAGCTAGTAAAGACCCCTATCAGACCACCTGGGGTGTGCTTGTGCTTCTCTAGCATTTGTGGTGCCACCTTGGGAAAAGAAAACTTCAAGATCTTCCTCTGCACACATTCACTGGTGAAGAAAAATGCTTTGTAGTCTCAAATACTTTTGATTAAGACATTGTCTCTTGCGTTTGAAATTGTCTCAAACAGTTCAAAGAACTTAATTACACAAATATTGATGACTGAAGCACAGACTATTTCCTGAGGATTAATAACCAGTGAGAAGCTGAAGGTATGAACTGCAGGCAAGGGTCATTCATTCCAGTCAGTCAATGAACTCGTGGAAATGTCCGGAGCTTCAGTTAGTATTTGCAAAAAAAGATGAAAAACAGATTCTACCTTATTCTGGCATAATTTGAGGTCATTCTATTGACTCTAATTTACTTTACCATACAGTAGAAATCAAGTTTCTTCATTATGAGATTCTTAATGTGTCATGCTATTTGCCTTAGTATGCAATGTACAGCACTGCTACATGATTAAGACATTGTTCTTTAGATTATTCAAGGAAATAGTATAAAATAAAACCATACTTCAAATAAAATACAAACATACTAAAGCCTTGATAGTCTTTAAAAAATATTTTTTCCATTTTTCTTGGGAGAGAAAAGTAAGATAATAAAAAACTAGTTATGCTTGATCTAAGAAAGCCAATGAACCATATAGAAAATTAATAACAAAACTTAAATGTTGCATGCAATTAGTTTTTCATTAATTGCCTTTAAAATACAGTCAGTCACCTGTAGTTTCATTGTTTAATGTACTGTTGTCAGGTCTGAACCTGTATTTTCTGTTGAGGTGCAGCTCTTCATCCAGCAGTGTGTTTAGTGATTTCATTGTGGCAGGAGGCCAGAAACTGGGGCCTGTCAGAGCAAGAGTGACAAATCCCAGGGAAGATCTGCCTGTCTCAGAAATGGGTTTAACTATCAGCAGACTAGAAAAGCAGTCTATACTTATGAGTGCCTCATGTCCCTCATATTACCCTTTTCCCAAATCCACATTCAATATATAGAAAGACTTGGCAGAGTTGATAAAAATACTACCTTAGATGTGGTTAGGATTTCAGCGAAGTACTTTACAACACTGTAATGCAGCAGAAATGGGCTTCATGATGTTTTAATTCACATATATGTCTCTCTGTGTTCAGGTGTCAAGTTCTGTATCTTGAGAAGGCTTTCAGAAGTGCATCAACATGGGTTATATGTTAACACAGAGAAAAAACAGGAGTGTTCAGCTATTTCAAATATTTTTGCCACAAGATTTGCAGAAGGCAAAAAGAGCCAAGCCGGAAAATACAGAAAATCTGATACTCAAGGAGAGAATAGTGTGATCACTGCAATACTGTGCTGACTGAAAGGATTGAGGGGAACAGGAATAGATTTTCTACATGCAATAAGGAATAAAAAAAAAAAAACGAAGAAAACGAAAGGGAAGGAGAAACTTGAAGTTAAGGAGGATTTAGTTAAGTTCAGACAATGAATTGAAACAACTAACAGCTTTTTTTTTTTTTTAATTTAGTTATATCATTCATAGCAAATACAAGAAGTTAAATAACCTTTCAATTACATATATTGAGTAGAAGAAATAAGGCAAATTGAAAAAAATGAGAAAATATACATCAATAAATGAATCCAGCAGCCAGAATAGTCACAGCTTAACCTGTTATAACTGCTTTGTAGCTAGAAAAGTGGATCTCCTTTTTTCTAAGACACTTTATAGGACATTATGATGACTGTATACCAAGTCATTTAATTAACATAAATATATTTCAGCACTGCAAATATTTGAGTTAGCATCAAAAAATCATCAGGTGATGCTGAATTCAGTTTTAGCTCATTTATCATAAATAACCAATGAAAGACCTGATTCTAAAATCTTTTTACTGACGAATTGTTATATTACAAAGAAACAGGGACAAATCAATAAAGTTTAACAGGAGTACTGGGCAGAAAGAATAAAAGTATCTTGCCTTTATTCCCAAAATAATGGATATAACAGGTTGCTCTTTCTGGTTTTAGATTTTAAATGCCAAAAACTGGAGGAAGAAAAGGGTTTAAAAACAAAAGACAGTTTGAAACACGGGTATGAACACAAAGAGCTTGTCCATAAGCAGCAGGCCCTCAACCTCATCCCATGTGACACATTTAGCCCAAGTGCTCTGCAAAGCTGCAGATGTCACCATAGTGCCATGACCTGCCACTGTGCCCCTGAGTTGTAGCAGCAAAGTCAGATGCGCTAATGCCTCAGCTCATGCAACAGTAAACCAAGAGAAACTGCTAAGGAACGAGCTCTAAGGATCACCTCTGCTAGTCCTAACCAAACCTAAGGTCATAGTTACCTCTGTTCTAGTTCACTGGGTACAGTCCTGGCTGAAACTGCCAGAGAGCACAGCCTGGGTGAGTGCAGTGACTGCAGGCTGCAGCAGCTGCAGAGCCAGCACACTTTAACTCTACCAGACTGCTGTGGTAAATTTTTGATGGAGTGAAGAGCAGATACCAAGGTTGGCAGTGCTGTAAATTAGGCTAAAGAAAATAGAAACCTTTATATTTATGCCTGGATATTTAGTATAAAAGACGGAATCCAGCCATCTTTGAAATAATTTGTTATCTCTGCTATATACCATTTCTTTTGCACATTATTGCTAAAATGGTAGTGGGTATCATCCCCACCCATTATCTCAAAAACCTTCAGGCTCTCTGCTCTTCCCCTCAGGCCCCATTCTGGGGAGGAAAAAAAGAAAAAAAAAGCTCTAAGAAGTTACAGGTACCTGTTATTAGTTCCCTGTTATAAATACCTGCCCATTTTGGTGACACCTCTATTTGTGATAGAGGAGAGCCTGGGTTCACCAACATTTTACCTTCCTAAAATACCTTGTGCAGATTTATCCTTTAAAGTGCCCTTTGCTAATGTGATTATTATGCATTCTCTTTACCTTATTTTGGGGTGCAGTTTCTGCCTCTCAAAACATACAATGCAGTCATAGCAGATTAACAGTGGTACTTCCCAACAGCTAACAGCAAGACAAGCTCAGAATAGTTTTTCTGTTACTCTGTCACATTTTCTCCTCAAAAGAACAATGTTTATATTATTTCACTGATATTTAAATTCATTTACTTCTGTAGTTGTAGCTGAGAATACTATAGTAGAAAGTAGACTATAGTAGAAAGAATCGTATTAGCAGCTATGTTTTACACAAGTTTTTAGAACAAGCTATGGTTTTACAGAGATCAAATTCTCCAAAGTGTTACTGATCTAAAATTTATTTGATTTTAATGTGTTCTTTTTTTTACCTGACTAAATGTAAGCTTTGGAGATAAGACAATGCTATTACAAAAAGTAACTATCATCATTTTAACAAAGGTTCTTAGTAGCCTTTCTATTCATGGCTCCAAAGCCACATAGCAGAAAAAGTTCTCCAACTTTTTTCTGTATTCTCTGCACAAATGTACAGAATTGCAAATATGAAGCAAAATGCTATAGATTAAGCTGATTTTGCTACCCTTCCATTGAGATAATATAAAGAACAGTATCAGATAGAAAAAGCATCCTGCCTGCCCTTAAGTAGTTCCATTCTTCATCTTATCTTGTTGGCATTTTGTGCCATTGCAATACTACCTGGAATCAAATGTGTAGGATTCCCTGGTGTACGTAAAAGATTCCGTTAAGTCTTACAATGCCTGGTTCAGAATTAAAGTAGCAATATTAAGCAGACTGGTCCCAGAAAAGCAATCCCAATAGAAATAAAAATAGCTGTAAAATACAAAAGAAGAAGAAATACTGGTTTCTACAGATTGAGACCAGCTCACAATAGGTTACCATATATCCTGCACTCTTAAATATCTGCTCTGGGGGACCAATTGCACAGAGTAAAAAAAAATATGTCTGGAGGAGTTGTGCTCACATATGGCAGGAGAATTATTTTATTTTTTTATTTTCAGAAGGATAGACTTCTCTAAATGATGGCAAGTACACTGAATTGTCACGTGACTGTTTTCTTGATTTAGAAAGTGGAAAAAAATGAATGCTGTCTGGATGCTGACCCAGATATTGTACTTATGAGCATATGGAGACCTGCTTAACATCATCTACTGCACATGACACCCACCAATATCTCATTTCCTCTGACTTACCTCAACATGAGGCATCCCTTTGGACTCCGAGAAGTGGAAGGTCATGAGCTTTTGTCAGATACAATGTGATATGAAGGGTAATTGTGGCATCCACTAGAAAAGCAGCCAAATGATCTGTTTCTAGCTATTTCTGTCATACCTGCCATTTCTCAGTGTAGTAAGGAAGGGAATGTTGCCCGTCATTCTGTCACCTATAGCAACCGAAAAGGAATGATGAGATAAACACGGATGGTAGCAAGAACTCTGGAAAAGATAGGTACAGGGATCCTAACTGATGACAGCAAGAGGTTTTGGACAAAAAGACAGCAAGAAATCATATACTGAGGAGAAGCTGATAATTTATAGCACTTATCTCAAGTGTCATTTCAGTTGGCCCTAGGTACCCTTTTGACTAGCAGCCATGGTCCTTGTAGTGTCCTTGGTTTATACCCCATTTTTAGGTCTTCAGGGTATATGGTCCATCCACCCTGCAGCAGTTCTCACTGTCTGGAACTCATCACTAACATTTCTCTGTTTTTCAATGCAACGAGTGCTTACCCAAATTGTGAATATGTATGCAATTATAGGATAATGATGAATTCTGATTTAACCTTTCATAAACCTCCAAAACTACCCTGCTGTCAGAGGGTGCTTCTGGGAGCTTATGATTTCTCTATAATAGCAAATGATTAAGAGGGTCTAGGCAACTCTGGGAGAGTGATAAATCACAGAATCACTATGGTTGGAAAAGGCCTTTAAGATCATTAAGTCCAACCATTAGCTAACTCTACTACACCATATCATCCAGTACCACTCTTAGCCAGGCCCTTTTGAGCTTCCTGGTACAGCACATCAGCCTTCTTGATATATATTTTGCTTGCTCTGTGTTAAGTGCTTTCCTGGCTTTCAGCACTCACCAGAAGACTCTTCTTTGTCCTAGGATGAACTTGACACTTCTACAGAAACCATTTTTATGAGTTGCTACTTTCTTCTTCTCACTCCAACAATTACAGTTACCTGTCCACCAAATTTAAAATACCCGTCATGGTTTTGTATAGATAGAAACTTCTACAGAAGATTAATAAGGACACAAATTCTAAGAATTAAAAAGAAAATCATCATGTTTATCCGTCTTTCAATTCTCTTTAAAAGTTTATTTTGGCATGTAAGAGTTGCCTAGAAAATTAATAGATGCTTCACAGTCTTGCTAACAAAACACTTTTTCTTCTACAGCTACTAGTCAACAGATTTTCCTCACAAAACTGAGTCTAGACCTGAAGATCTCTTTTTGCATTATACTCTATAATCTTTAGGTTGAGGCAACAACTGGAAAGCCAGGAAGAACAGTTTTTCAGGCTCCAAATAATTTCACTTTCTCTCCATCTCTCCCTCCACTGGAAAATATTTAGTTTGCATTCCATAAAATAAACTCTGTATATTTATAACTATAGTTATATACTAATACAATTTGTCACTGATTGCTTATAAAGAGTATACAAAACTGGAGTTTATGGGTACAACTTAATACTGATTTTTTGATTGGGACCACAATAAAAAAAAGTAATGCTGTGATAATGATGTCCCTGAAGTCTACAAGCCATTCTGACTTTAAGGAATACTCTTTAATGTATTTGCTTACTTTAATACTTTCCTGCAAAATAAAAGTATGAGATCTCAGGAGTTTCAACAAGAATCTCATGGGGAGCAGGAGGGGAGGACATGATACAGGATGGGGATGGTAGGGGCAAAGAAAGAGGCACAGGAGTTTTTAAGTTTTTCCCCCATCTTTCTTTTTCTCTGTAGTGACTTCCTACTCTTTAACAGCCAAGTCATTGAACTTTATTAAACTATAGATAAACTTCTCATCATCTTCTTCTCAGTAAAAGTGTTTAAGTCACCATTTAACATCTGACTCTGTAAAAGCTACTTCCCATCTGCCTGACAAGTATTTTACTTTCATTTAATTTTTAACTGATATGTCACTCTCTTAAATACCTGAGGAAATGGAAAGCCTATCCCTGGAAACAGTCAAGGTCAGGTTTGACTGGGTTGTGCATAACCTGATCTAGCTGATGTCCCTGCTCAGTTCAGGGGGAGTTGACTAGGTGACATTTAAAGGTCCCTTCCAACCCAAAGCAGTCTATGATTCTATTATTCCTTTTTCCATATTCAAGTAATACAAATTTACTAATATAGTAAGCAAAGCAAATATTATTACCAATCCTCCCTTTTTCTTATGAAAGAAGATTGTGCATATTAACTGTGACACTGTTTAAGTGTTGTACTACCATTTGAGATAGGTAATCCTGGACCTTACTTGAAACCTTTACCTTTCTACCACAAGCCTGACAGTACTACTTTTTCATCACAGACAAGGAGAGATTTCAAATAAACCTGTGTTTAGAGCTTCAAAGTCTTCTAATATGCACAATTTAGGGTAGTGGAATTTCTTTCATGTGGTTTCTCAGGTGGTTTTGCATTTTTATATTTCAGAGTGTCAGAGCAACTAGGATATGCTCACACTGCATGCTCCAGCTGTCAAGCCCTAATTATGAAACTTTTGAGTTGGTCCCATGTGACTGGATTTTCAATCCAGAAGAGAGGTAACAGGGTACTGAAGTTCAGCAAGTCATTTTCTAATGGTCAGAAAAGAGCAATACGAATGATCATTGTTGGAATATATTCTAAATATAAAGTCTCTTCCTGCCATCAAGCATTCAGCGTGTGTGCTGTGTACTCAAGAGCATAGCACTGAGTTTAAAAATTCAAAGAATTATGTTTGCATAATTTATTCTGTTTTGCATTGCTTCCTGTATGATCCATCCTCACATTTTAGAAAAAAAATTTATATATATATATATATAAAATATATCTTTATATATTACAGTGTTAAAGAAGTTTAGAATCACTTCACTATAGTATTAGTAAATGCTTCCTGTATCAATTTAGTTGCTATAACTATAGACTTTTTCTGCATTACATATTCATAATAACAATGCAGAATATGCCCAGGCTTTGTACCATTCTCTAGGTAGGTTCAGCCTACCAAGAGAAGAATAACCTCTTCATGTATTAAGTGAACTGAAAGAAACCTTTGGAGGTGCCTGCCTCTGTCTTCTGACTTAAAGTCAATGGTTTAGAGCCTTAAAATTAAATGGGAGGAATTTGGTCCTGTACTGAGTTTTGCAGTCATTATTTTATTGGTGGAAATGAGGGGCGATGGTGAATTTTGGATGTCTCATTCCCCAGCAGCTGCTCAGACCTGTGGGTGCTTTTCTGTTACGTGAGCTGCTGTGAGTCTTGCCTCCTGGAACTACACATAATCACAGAATAATACAAATTGGAAAGGACCTCCTAGATCACTGAGTCCAACCATACCTGCAACAACATAAACCCTGAATACCCAAGCATTCAAAAAATACAAATAACCCCCTCCATGCCTGTCCCTAGAACATGTCAACTCGTTTCTTAAACACCTCCAGGGGTGGTAACTCCAGCACCTCCCTGGGCATCCTGTTCCAGTGCTTCACCATTATCTCTGTAAAGAATGTCTTCCTAATATCTGATCTAAACCTCCCCTGCTGCAACTTCAGACCATGTCCCCTGCTTCTGTCATTAGTGACTAAGAAGAAGAGGCCTCACCCACTTCTCTACACCCTCCTTACAGGTAGTTGTAGAGGGCAGTGAGGTGTGTCCCCCAGCCTCCTCCAAACTAACCATGCCCAGCTCCCTCAGCCTCTCCTCACACAACTTGGTCTCTCAGCCCCTCAGGAGCTTGGGAGTTCCTGGACACATTCCAGCCCCTCAATGTCTTTCCTGGTATAAGGGGCCCAGAACTGAACCCAGCACTCGAGATGAGGGCCTAGTACAAGGGCACGATCCCTGCCCTGCTCCTGCTCGTCAACACTGCTCCTGATCCAGGGCAAGATCCTAGTGGCCTTCTTGGCCCCCTGGGCACACTACAGACTCATGTTAAGCCATCTCTTCACCAGCACACCCAGGTCCTTTCCTGCTGGGCAACTTTCCAGCCACTCTTCCCCAAGGTTTTAGCACTGCTGGGGGTTGTTGTGACCCAAATGCAGGACCTCACTTGGTCTCACTGTCCCTCATACAAGTGGCAACATTCCATCATCCAATTTGTCCAAATTCCTCTGCAGACCCTTCCTTCCCTCAAGCAGATCAAGCACTCTCACATAATTTGGTGTTGTCTGCAAACATATTGAGAGTGCCTCAATCCCCACATCCACGTCATCAATAAAGATGCCAAACCAGACTGGCCCCCTGATCTCTGAGGGACACCACTGGTGACCAGCAGCCAGCTGGATTTCACCCCATTTATCACAACTCTCTGGGCTCAGACAGTTTTTAACCCAGTGAAGAGTACGTTTGCCTATTCCATTATTTGCCAGTGTCTCCAGGAGAATACTAAGGGAGACTGTGTCAAAGGCCTTACTAAAGTCCAAGTAGATGACAACCACAGCCTCTCCCCCATCCAAAAGGCAAGTCACATGGTCACAGAAAGCTTTAATCAAGATCTCCTTTTCATAAACCTATGCTGACTGGACGTGATCCCTTGGCTTCCCTGCAATTACCATGAGAGCTCTCTCAAGATGATCCTCTCCATCCTCTCCAGGTACCAAGGTCAGGCTGACAGCCTGTAATTCCTCAGTTCCTCTTTACTACCCCTCTTGTAGATAGGTGTCACATCAGTCACCTTCCAATTATCTGGTACCTCCCCTGTTGACCAGGATCAGGAGGGCTCTTCCTGAAAATGGGCAAGTAAACTGGGAGCTGCATTTGCAGTCTCCTAAATTGTCTCAGAAAGGTGGCAAATCATCCTAATGTAGTTAAAGCAAGAAAATTACTGCTTGGAAATGTGCCCTCATATAAATCAAAGTTTCACTTACTCATGAACCCATAGTGCTGCTTTAAGCCTTACATCTCGAGGCAGAGTGCAGAGAAGAAGGCTGCTGTCTTTCTACAAAGCCAGGGATGCAGACAGAAGTGAGATCTCCAGATGACCTGGCCAGATGCACAAAATTAGCTGAGCCAGGAGGATTCTTACCAGGTCATTCTTGGGTGTTATGCTTGTTATGTTGTGCCTCTGCACAGAAAAAGATGATGATGCACTATGGTAACTGTGGTCACCTATGCCAAAGGCTGTTGCACAGCCTCTCCTGCAGATACGCTGACCTGCTACATCTGCCTCCCTGGGATCACAGAGCAGTAGAAAGGTTTGTGTCCTGCACTGCAGAGTCAGAGGAACCCAGCAAGAAGTTACATTTTCCTACATTTTCCAGAGCATCACCTCTGGCATCTGGTCCATGGACTCCTCTGTCCTTGTGCAACCTGCTATGCAAAGTCTCACAAGCTGGTCCAAAAGAAAAATGAGGCAGCTGTGCATAGTCTGTACAAATAAAGATGACAACAACTGACAATATACAAGAAATATGCATTTGTTGAGTTTAGATTAACAGTGCCAAACTACCTTTGTTTTTAATAGTTATTATAAAAAAGTCTTTTTTTTTTTTTACTATCCACAAAATATCTATCTTCAATGCAGACAGCTTTAATAACAACATATCCTATGAAATGACAAGTGAAGTGGGAAGGATTTTGTTTATTTGACCAGAAAAATAGTCACCCTCCCAGTCATCCTATCCTCAGAAAATTTAGGATTGAGAAGTTGGTACTTTATTTACTTGTCTGGATTTTCTCTGTCAGATTATAATTTTAGGAACTATAAACTGCTTGTCAGCTTCACATGAGGAACTTATAGTTCAATACAAGGCTGTTCAGTTCTTTCTTAAAAACTTGTGAGCGCAAGGCAGGACTGCAGGGGAAAGGACAAGTGTCCTTTGAAGTCTTCTGGCAGCAGGACGCTGCTACTGGTGACAGCTTCAAAAGCCCCCTACTAATAACCTCAAGACCCTAACTGCCACTTAGCAATATTCTGTGGCCTTTGGCCCCTTACATTCATTGCATCTTTATTTTTATGATAAAGAATGAATGTCCTTCAATATGTGAGCTACATCTTAAAGGGCAGCCAGGCTTATACACCAGTGGATGTATAAGCAACAACACCCCTAAACTCCCATCTTCAAACCCCACAGTCTTTTAAAATAGGAAGATTCTTTTTTAAAATTTTAATATTCCGAATAGTGGGGAAGCAGGGTTAATAATTCTACTAGATACATTGCAATAATTCTCTAGTAAAGACTACGTTCTAAAATATTCTGGGTATTTTTTCTTTAAACTGTTGCAAAACCTCTATGTATTTGTGCCTATCAATATGTAAAAAGTGAGGTCCTGTGTCTTTCACAGGAAATTCTACACACAAAACAATAGTGCAACTCCCTAATGCACAAAGGGCAGATACTCAGTGAGGCTGAAAACAATAAAAATGGATCAGTAGAAATGATGGCGAAATATTATATAGCTGGCAACAAGCCTTTGTTTCATGGGAAGTACATACATTTTATGCTCTCATGACAGTCATCTGAATAAGCAGCTGAACCAGAAATGTCCAAAGCACATGTTTCAGAAATACCAACCCAAAACAACAAAGCAAATCAAGAAAGAAACCAGCACAAAGCAATCCAACAAGCTTTTTCCAGCTTGAAATGCAGGGCTAAGTATTCATAACTTTGAACCCTCAAAGACAGTCTTAATGGAGAGACTATGGACTAAACAATCTTTTAGAGACACTTTGATATTAACATCTGAGGCATAATTGTTATGCATCACTAAATTTTTCTAAAGGTTTTGGTTAAGGTCAAGACTCTCTGGGAATGGCTTTCAGATTCTTCAGCATTTCATTGCAACACAGGAAAAAATCTGTAGCAAAGCTGGTAGATTTTTTTAAAGGCATTTCTGTTTCAGAATTAATAGTTGCTGTGTAGATTACATTAATGTTTTAGCGACGTGAAATATAGCTTTGGTATCAGGTTTTCTGAAAAGTTGGGGAAATTATGTAGATATGGATTTATTCTTTGCACTTTTAATTTTGCTTTATTTTTTATGACCCATTAATATTAGAAAATGTTTTATTTGTTGGAGTCTTTTTGGTATTGTTTATTTTTGTGGGTTTTTTGTTTGTTTTTTGGTCTTTTTGTCCTCTTTTAAAGCTTGGGTTCTCATGTAATGCTACTTCTGGTAAAGAATGGATTTGAAACCTTTAGCCTGGAGGAGACTGACGGGGGACCTCATCAATGTCTATAAATATGTTAAGGGTGAGTGTAGGGAGGATGGAGCCAGACTCTTCTCAATGTCAT
>JANHGL010006564.1:6258-33753 GCA_024611195.1 Ceyx melanurus
ACCTCCCTGCTCCTGCTGGCCACACTGTTCTTGATGCATGCCAGGATGCTGTTGGCCTTCTTGGCTGCTTGGGCACAACTGCTGGCTCATATTCAGTCTGCTGTCTACCAGCACCCCCAAGTCCTTCTCCAAAGTGCAGCTTTCCAGCTGTGTGAACTCCCTTCACAAGGCTGGGACTTGGAAAATGAGGAAAGCAGTTAGTGATCATCTGCAAAAAGCAGAGTTTTTGTGAACTGAGTAGCATCACCTAAGAAAGTTCAAACATCTGATCTGAAACACCTGTAGTTCAGTAAATTACAGGCAAAGGCAGAAAAGAGACCTTATAGGAAAGAAAGGAAATAACATGAGCTGGCAGTGTGCTCATGCAGCCCAGATGGCCAAACGCATTCTGGGATGTATCAAGAGAAGCGTAGTCAGCAGGTCAGGAGAAGTGATTCTCCCCTTTTGCTCTGGTGAGACCCCACCTGGAATACTGCATCCAGTTCTGGTGTCCCCACCATAAGAGGGACATAGATCTGTTGGAGCTCGTTCAGAGGAGGGCTACAGGGATGATCCAGGGGTTGAAGCACCTTTGCAACGAGGACAGGCTGCGGGAGCTGGGATTGTTCAGTCTTAAAAAGAGAAGACTTCAGGGGGACCTAATAGCTGCCTTCCAATAGCTGAAGGGAACCTACAGGAAGGCTGGGAAGGGACTTTTTACAAGAGCTTTGATTGATAATACAAGGGGAAATGGGTTTAAGTTGAAGGAGAATAGATTTAGATTAGATCTTAGGAAGAAATTCTTCAGTACGAGGGTGGCAAGATTTGGAATAAATTACCCACAGATGTTGTGGCTGCCCCCTCCCTGGAGATGTTCAAGGCCAGGTTGGACAGAGCCTTGTGTAGCCTGGTCTAGTGGAGAGGTGTCCCTGCCCGTGACAGGGAGGTTGGATTAGATGATCTCTAAGGTCCCTTCCAACCTAGGCCATTCTATGATTTTATGATTTGCAATAATATTTTAAAATAAATCTTTTTGTCCAACTTCTTTCTGTAGGTACACCTTTCAAACAGCCTTTCCTGAAACAAATTCAAAACAGGCTAGGTTTAGAAAGTACTGTTCAGGGAAAGTTTATCTGAAGCCAGAAAATGCTAGAGAGATAATAAAATGAAAATCCCCAAAAGGATGCAGAAAAGATCCCTGTTCAAGCTTGGTCACATTAACCAAAATACAAACACCAGTAACTACCAGCTATGTTACAAACTAAGCCTGTGTTCAGGCTATTTCCAGAGTCACTAAAGTTACTAGACAGCATTCATCAGAAGTCTAGGACACCTCCCATCGTAGCTCAGCCTTGCAGCTAACTAATGGTTTACAGCAAACAACAGCTGATTAGATTCCAGTTAGACAGGGGGAAAAAAATAATCCTTCTCATAGTAGGAATTGTGAGACTTTAAATAGATTACTTATGGAGGCTGTAGAGTCTTCGTAATTGAAAGCAGTAGGAACAGGTTAGACAAATTTGTCAGTAAGGACACAAATGTAATTGATTTTGCCATGGAACAGGGTGATGGATTAGGTGACTTAAGGGTCCTTCTCATCCTAACTCTTCGTAACACCTAAGGACATAGAAAGTTATAAATATATCTAAGCTATTAATACCTTTATTTATTTTATTCTGAATTTGGTGTATAATGAGTTGGTTACACGTGAACTTATGTGTTGGTTCAGATCACAGGTCTATGTAGCTGAGCTCCATCTCTCACAGTAACCTTGGCAGTGGAACTTGGGAAAATTAAGAAGAGGGTAAGCATATGCTGCCACCCAGCCTTCAAACCTTTTCAAGTTAGATTATGTGATTTATCTAGTTGCTAGACTCTACAGCATCTCTTCCAAGGTTTTTTCCAGTCTCTTCTTGTGTATTTATAAATCCCTTGATCCAGAAAGTAATTTGAGTACCCCCTGAAGTCCATATATGTTGTCTGAAGAACCAGTGCCTCTTGTTTGTTCTGAATGAAGCTCTTACTAATTTCTAATATTCCTCATGCTTGTATCAGAAGAGATAGTTAAAAACCAATCCCACCCTTGTCCCTAGACCTCTCAGTTCCATAGACCTCTTCTTACATTTCCCCTATGTCTTATTCTTTTTCAAATGAAGATTCTTGGCTATTGGACACATGGAGTTCCTTGCATGCTGCATTTAAGTCACAGTATATCTCTGATCATTCTTATAATCTCCAAATACTTTTCAGTTCCATCATGTCCTTTTCCAAGATAAACATTCAGAACTGAATGCACTATTCAAGTGTGTAAACCTTGGATTTTTACAGTAGCATAAGAACTTGAACAGTAAGCACAATGATTCTTTCTGGTTTGTTCTTTATTTAATACTTAATCATTCCTAACATTTTTGTGTGTGTGTGTGTGTGTGTAAGCCATTTTATCACTACTACCAAGTGATATTTTAATGGAACTGTCTCCCACATAACCCAAAGGTCTTGTTTTTGAATACCTTTGGGCCAGCTTAGAAATGATCTAAGATGTGAAGATAGGATCATTCTTCCCCAAAAGTATTGCATTTTCTACATTATCTACACTGAACTGCAGATGTCTTATAATTGTACATCTTTCTGCAAGTTATGCAGTCTCCCTTGTCCTTACTATCTTGAGTAGCCTCCTACTATCAGCAAAGCTTTGTCATCTCACTGATCCCTTGTCCAAGTTATTTAAGAATATACTGAACAGTATGTGACCCAAGATCACCACCATATGGGATGTGACTGGTGATCTCTGTCCCATGCAAGAACTGAACATTTACTTTCATACAGTGATGCTCTACCCAATGTTCACACCTTTTAAATCATATTCTCATCCATTCCAGGGCCTTCCTTCTTATGCCAGTGACATTCTCTTGTTACTTCATTTTCCTAAAACACTTTGATAAAGTTCTGTCACAAGTCTTTTGGAAATCCAAGTTGACTGTATCAGTCAGATGATCCTCATCTATATAACACTGACCCCTTCACAGAACCCTTGAGAACTTTGTTAACTCTTACCAATGAGATCATATTTATTCAAGTAGCTACTAATTTTCTTTCTTGTTACAATATCTACTCATTCACCTGGAACTGATGCCAAATTTTAGTTTCCTGGACACCCCTGGAACTTTTCTTAATGTCTGACACCACACTTTACACCTTCTGATTTTCATGTACTAAGGAATATTGAAGAGACATGTTACATGCTGCTGTTAGTAGAGATTTCATCCCTGACTTCTTGGGTGAATCCTTCAGATCCTCCACATTCTTATGTATTCATCTGTCTTTTGTACACCATTAACTCTTCCAGATACTTCAGTTTCAGAGGTTCTCTGCCAAGCTCCCTGAATGCCCCAAAAGGCTCTGGGAGGACAATTGCCCTGATTTCTTCCACACTGAACAAGGATGCAAATGGTTCAGCTTCTCTCCAGTGACTTTGTCCTCCCTGAGAGTTCCTTTTATACTCTTGTCAGATCAGACACATTGATGACTTCTTTTCCCTCCTGATGCATTCAAAGAAGGATATTGAACTGGTTTTTCATTTTCTCAGCTAGTTAGGTCTCAGACTCATATTTGGTCTGCCTTAATAATAATTTTAATAGAATATCTCTCAGTGTTGATGGTCATTTTTCATTTGCATGTGGCTTTAGCTTTTGGAAAGACCCTTCTTTCCAATAGCCTCTCATTGCTGTTGGCCATGAGCGCTGCTTTTGCCTTTCTCAGGCATGTCCAGTAAATGGCGTCTATTTGCATCACGCTAGTCCAGTAAATGGACAGGGCATCACGCTGTTGGCATCACTCTTCCTTGCTGGTGTCTTTGTCTTCTCATGCCCCCTTTATGGCCTCAATTGACTCAGTTTATTTTTGGTAAACTGTCTCATTTTTACATAGCTTCCCATGTTGAAACAAACACCACAGTGGTGGGCATTTGGGCCTCTATTGTTCTCCAAGGATACTGTATCCAAGAGTGTTATGCTACTCTAAAAGAATAGTCTTAATGTTCAGCAACAGATATATGCATGAATGTATATATATATATATTGGTATTTCAATCACTAAGTCAAATACAAGTGAGCACAGTTTAATTTTGGGGGTAGAGTTACCTGCCTCACTAGCCAACCAATTTCTCTTGTCAAGGCCTGCAAATAATAGAATATAGGAAAGCAGTACCTTTTTATTATGGATTTGGTGGTGGTTTTTTTGAATCTACATTTCCTTTTTGAAAAAGGAAACACGTGCTGCCTCACCTAGCATGGCACCAGAAGCTTAACACCTTTGGTGTTTTTTTTCACTCTAAATTGACTGCTATGAGCCATTGTTAATTACCAGTTAAAGGAGAGTCACTGACTCTATTTCCATAGAGAAGAAAATATGAATTATACACTACCCAGTGGGTAATACTTATCAGTCCTTTCAGTACTTTCACACAGTAGATGTTTTATTTAGTAATGATTTGCTGCTAAGTCAGTCTGTGCCACACATCATCTCAAGCTGGAATACCCAAAAGTTACTCCCTTTAACCACATTTAACTGGTTTTGTCCCATGTGTAGCTATGAACGTTCTTGCACATATGCTAGAAAACTAAGCAGCCAGTTATCTTTGGTGGTGTTTTTGGAGTTGAGCAGCATTTTGCTGCTTCGATTCCTATGTCTGTATCACACCAGCCAGTTGCTGTATGGATTAGGGATCTTTATTTGCATAAGGCCATCTCATGATACAAGAAAAATATTCAAGGTGACTGTTGTAGTTATGAAATCACCTGATTTTGTGCAGATAGGAAAAACAAAACAAAAAATAAGAAGAGAGCTGAAAGAACAGAGTATCATTCCCTAAATAGCAAAGGTACTGAATTGGCAGAGTTAATTATTCTTCAGCTGTCCACACCATTTTGTTACATCATTTTGGAAAAGTCTGTTAGAATTGATACTAGCTCTATAGACTTTTTATTTGTACATGATTCTTTGATATCATTTCATAGCAGTGACACTGAGAAGCTGAAAACCAGACGCACAGTTTCCACATCTTTCTGACTTGTGACTTAGAAAGAAGACTGTCATCTCTCCTGCAATGCCCAGTGCAGTAACTTGATTAGAATTTTACCTCCAAGATACAGTAACAACAGAAGTTTGGTACTCTACCAATATTTAAAATCCCCTTACAGCCATTGCTAATTTACTAATTCTTAGCTCTGCTGAATCAGCATCACTGACAGCAATGTCTCCCCTTAATCACTGACAGAAAGCAGTGCCTCTGCAAGGGCAGAGTCAACAAAGAACAGGATTAGGGTAAACTGACAGTATCAACTCCTATACAATCGTTTTAAAATTATCTAAAATCACTAACCTTTCACTTCTGGAGCATGAGGTTCAATCCTGTGTTTAGCCATGCATGAAAATGAATTCAGCAATCTTGGTTTAGCCTCCACAGAATCATTCATGTAATTTGCCCTGTGGATTTTGCTGTGGAAAAAGAGTGAATATGAATTAGAAAACAAAAGTGAGATTCTGTCAGGTTGAAAAATCAAACATCAATCAATCTGAATGTCAGAGCAAATTCACATCTGAGAGCTTGGAACCTTGTGCAACCCTCCTATGGGCAGAATAAAAAACAGAATATGAGGCAGGAGCCACTGTAAGCACAACATAGCAGTCATCATGGCACCAGTGGAGTAGTCACTGAAACAGTACTGTGAGTGGGATGGTTGCACACAAATTGACTGCTCCTGAAGACTGCTCCTCAAAATGCACGGTGTCTTCTCATCCACAGGAGGTGGATATGCTCAGAATACTCAGTACTGCCCACTCAAGTAGGGCAGGCAGCTTTGTGTCTCAAACATGCCCTACATTTTTCAATGGCCAGCAGCCCTGCTTCACCTGCCATCATGAATTCCAGGGTGCTGCTTAGAATAAAAAAGTTAACAGTCTGTTTCTAGAGACCAAGGAAGACCATGAGTCTCTCTTTTCCATGAAGGAGCACTTCCCGAACAACAGGGAAATACAAATTAAAACCCATAAATACATACAAAATATAAAATAAAAACAAGATTGAGAGAGAAGTAAAGAATGGCAAACCCTCATCTGCGAGAATCCACTTCTCTCACTCTGGGTGACTAACAGATCTGAACCCAAGCCTCCCACGTGAAATGAACCCGGGTGACAACGACTGAACTATCTTCAGTGAGGAAAGTGGATAGTTGGTTGGTTGGTTGCTTGACTCAGGCTGTACATACAACTGTGCTGTGATTCATTGCTTTCTCCTTCAGTATAGTTGTATTGTTTTCCATCAAAAAATATTGATGGAAATATTTATATGCATATTTGGAAATCTTTGAAAGTAACCATGCAGCAATGTACAGTCATTTCAAAGTTTAAACAGAACTGAAAAAGATAACATTTCTCTGTGACCCAAATCAAGACACATGCCTGATGCAGAGGATTCTTTTATTATTCTCGCTTTCCAGAAGGAACAACATCCTTATGTTTGTTTACAAAACAGCTGCATCAAAGGATATGGATTCTGACTGGAGCCCTGGGTATTATTGTAGTATAAATACTGCAATTTCACCTATGCCTTTTACTCACTGCTGAAAAAAGGAAGAAAAAAAGACAGAGCAACAGCAGAGGTTGATTGGGTTTAGCATAAGTATTAGCTGCAACTCCTTCTGTAAGATTTAATTGTGCAACTTTCATAAAAACAGTAACAGCATGTGCACAGCAGGCATTAACAAGGGGCTTGTCTAAAGCACCCATCACCTCTGCAGCTTTGCAGATTTTATTTAGCACTCCACAGTCATCATCATGTGGGGAACCTTGCAAATAAAATTCTAGTGAAACAAACCATCTTTGTTACTTAGCGAGGAAACGGCTTCTGTTTCCACCCAAAACCTTGCATGAAATCCTGTCAGATTCACAGAGATTCAGCCTGTTGTATACTGACTGAAATGTACAACTTCCTACCTTGCACAACGGTAGTCTACATTTAGATCTCCAAAACAGATAATCTGAGGTGCGATTTGTTGTAGAAAAGTTTTCAATTCTAAAATACTTTAAAAATTATTATTTTCCCTCCTCTTGGCTGTTTCTTCTATAGATTTTATAAAATCAGGCAGGCATTAGTGTGTTTTCTCCTCTCTGGGTACTCTGACAATGCAGTCTGCTTTTGGGAGGGGACAGTGCCAATGCCACGGGGAGTAAAACGCCCATGTTGTAACAAAGTCAGTCCACCTCTCATTTTCTCAATACTACTTCAAGAACTATCATCTAACAGGGAAAAAAACCAACCAAACAAAACCAAAACCAACCACATAAACCAAAAATCAAAAGAATGAGAGCAAAATCTAATGTAATCATCCATTGGCTAAATCCACCAGGCACATTAGAACCAAATCCACCATAGCCTTATGTAAGAATGGGTGGCTGAAAGGTGCCGTAGGATTTATAAAAAGAAAACAGATTGTCTCAGAGGCTGATGCCAAATAACTCATTGCCTGAGTTATCACTCTTCAATCAAAAAGTATATGAAGAAACTACATAAGTCATTTAGACAGCAATCACCATGGAGTTATGCTGGCCTCTCATGTCAATGATGAAACAGCCAAATTCCCTGACAGTGGTGAGTTATTCCTTTTATCACTAGCAGAGCTGCCAAAAGAATCATCAAGGCTACAGGCACGGAAAACAGGAGGCCTCTCCAAATTCGAGTGATGAAAATTCAATGTGTTTTATTACTTTATAATTTCAGTTTTGAAAAAAATTACAATGACAACCATAATTAGGCAACAATGGGATTAATTCAAACTCAGTATTTAATTCTTATAAGGAAGCTTGCTTCCAGATCATGATCTTCTGGATTCTGTTCCCACCTCCCTTTGCCCCCAGTCTCTTATAACCAAACATGTATCTTTCAGACCTGAAAAAGCCAGTGTGAAATACTGGGTGTTTTATTACAAACTGTAATTCAATCACTTTGGAGGTGGATTTTCTTTCCTACTTATAGTAATGACTTGGTATAGGAAGTTGATAATTTTTTTGTTGTACTTTAACATTGCTAGAGAGGTCACATACTGTGAGCTAGAGTAGAGTCTTTTAGAAATATTTCTCTGCCTGTCCTTATTGCCTTTAAAATTCCTAAAGAAAAGTATATTCATTCTCTTGTATAATTTTAAATACTTGCTTTAAAAACCTAGCTTGTGCTGAAGTAAAGCAAGGTCTGTGGGCCTGATTTCAATTTGAGCAGAAATTCAGTTAATAATGTTGCGCACATAAACCCTCTTTTAACAGTCCATAATATTAAACTGAAGACAGGACTGCCTCAGAACTTTGTTATTTTTTTCTCCCTATTAAATCAGCATTATGGACTTTCAGCAGATGTCTTTAATAGACATTGTTACTAAAAATATATTACATAAAATAAATTCAGACCATTTCTTCAGCATTACTCCTGCAATCAAGAGCAGAATTTCTCCTCTATCTTCAAATTATTGTATTTCTTTATATATATTTATACAAACAAACAAAACCTCACCTTCAAATGCTGCAAAGCCTCAGTCAGCATCCATGCTATTCCTAGATGTAAAAAACTGTCACTGCTTCCATTTACAACAAACCCCTATTTTTACAGGTTTAAGAGGTGGCCTTAAGAATGTGTTCTAATAGAAAAGTTTCAGCCCATAAGGATTATATATATATAATTTTTTTCCCCCTCAAGTTGGGAAAAACATCCATCTTCTTTTTAAGCTCTTGGTGTCAAAGAAATTTTATAGTGTCAGGTATTTTTCTGGGCTTTCATAACTCAAAAATAATGCCAGTTTAACGTTAATTTCTTGCAATGTATCAGCTAATAAATATGTACCTTTGCATTTTTACTATTTGGGAAATGTTATTAAATATAATTATTTTTTTCATGTCAAACCTCCCACCATGGGTGATGTCTCTGGGTCAAACTGTGTATAATATATTACATGCCTGAGATAAGCACATGAACTCACACTTATGCTCCTGACATAAAATAAGCCTTGTTTCTCTGATATGAACACACTTTTTGATCTCCAAGAATTTGGCTATTTATTCACCTAAGTAAATACAGATTTATGAGTTATGGATCTCTTTCCCTCCCATCTGCAAAGGTAACCTGACTACATATAACCTGAGTACATGGGGATAGCCGAGTACTCCTGAGTTCCTAGGTCATGACTATAACTTGTTTTCACATTGCTGTGAGCCTTCTAGCTCTACAGCCTGACTTCTACCCTGACTTCCACAGGAATCTAATGAGTAATGAACAGCAGCAAGGTTTTGGTCTGGATAAGTAGGAGACAGGCTCTGGGACAACCTTAAGAAACATCTGAAGACACTATAGGCTTTAGAGTTAGGATTCTCTGTAGTAATTCTGCTGAAAACACAAGTTATTCTTGCATATTTTAAAAATATATATATTATAAAAGTATTTTTAAACTGAGAAAAATAAAGCAGACTTGGTCCAGCAGCAGTACATAATACTCTTTCTTATCTACTTATTGTATGAGTGAAAGAGAGAAACAGAGTCAGGCACTATGGTAAAATCCATCTCCCCACACACCTCTAAAACTCTACACTTGTGTCACCGAGAGACCTGCAAGGCTAAATGCATTAAACACGAGGCACGCAATGACTTTGAGCTAGAAATACCACTGATGTGTTGTTTTGGGTATTGCTTTGACATCAAATACAAAAAGATGCCTGAAAGCACATCCAAAAATGCTTAGTACTTTGCCTTACAGGTCTGAAGACGCTTTCTGTAGCTTTGAAGAGCATCATGGCTCTATGAACCTGATCTGAAGTGCTGCACAAACTGCTCATGTTATACAGGCATCTTAAAAGGACGGTCACTGTTTGCTGTGGAAATCTTTACAGAGATGTTCACAATGCCTTCAGCATCACAACTTTTTCCAGCAGCAAACTCTTTTGACAATCATTAAGGGTTGTGGGATGAAACTGGAGCAATTGAGTTTATTTCATAGAATATTTCCATTGGAAGGGATCACAACAATTGTCTAGTCCAGCTGCCTGACAGTTTCAGGGCTGATCAAGAGTTAAACCACGTTATCAAGGGCATTATCCAATTGCTTCTTAAATACTTACAGATTTGGGGTATCAACTGCCTCTCTAGAGAGCCTGTACAGATGCAGGTACCCCCAAACAAGCATCCCCTTAGCTTTGCTGTTGAAGGGTCACCAGCTCAGCATTGTAACTACACCACAGTCATTGGCTTTAGTCAAGTCTCTAGATTGTCAGGCTTCAGAAAGAAGACTTCATTCAACAGTTCTCATTATGTTAACATTTCAAGGTCTTTTAAAAATTGGAAGAAATGTTAAAGAAAAGGAAAGTATTTTCTTTAACCTCCTAATTCTGCTTGGGGAAAATATCAACAAGAATTTTAAAGTAAATTAGAGAATGAAAAATAAAAGCTACCCAAAAGCTATGATTGCCACTGAGGCATACTCCAATTCATACTATGAATTCTTGTACTCTTTCATGGTATTGAATGAAGAAAGCTCATTTTTATAAACAGCAAAGTGCATCTGAGAAGTTTGCCCAAAGCATCCTAGTTTTAATATCCTCTGGTAGTAAAGCAGCCACAATAACCTTGAGTTGTCCCTGAGACTTAAGTCAGCTGTAGCTGCCTAGCTACAAGTAGGATCCACATCCAGCACGGAAGAATGAAGTATGAAGCACAGAAACTGTTTGAAAGGATTGCTGATGTGACTAAGGCAACACCTGAATTAATCAGACACTTCATGACATAAGATAACTCATCTGGATGGCCCCAGAAAGTGTCTACATATGAGATACAGAGTAAAAGGGGGTAAAAAAAAATCAACAGACCCAAGTCATAGTTCTGCTGAAACCCCAAATAGAATGTGACACAGCAAGTAATCTTGCCCACCTTTACACCCTTTCCTTGCAATGCACCTTGGCTGCTTCATCTGCTGAAGACATAAATCACGGGTGCCTGGAGGGGCCAAAATTTAGAAGGATGCAACCACAGACCAGGGAGCTGATGACTGACTGACATCTGAGAACAGCTCTGAGTAAGCTGCTGCTTTTCTATCAAGAGCAGGATCATTTTTTTTTCCCCTCTAGGTATACACATTTCATAGTAACACATTCTGCTGCTATTTAGGATTCACTGGACACTTTGATTACAATTTTTTTTTCCCTGAGATTTATAACCAGGGCTTTTGTTACAATGTCCAGTGCCAGACAAAACTTGACTCAGAGTTTCACTGCAAAAGCAGGAGTAGAGCCACCTCCACAGAAATGTTTGCAATTCTTTTGGTGACCTTGAGACAATTACTAGGTGTTGTTAAAAGAGTACTTAGCTTAAGGTCAAGAGTCAGCAAAAACTACTCAGTTCCAAATTGATTTGGCTTTTTAAAAATAAAAAATAAGGAATCCTCTGCACTCAAAGCAGAATCAGCAGTGAGTGGAGGGCTGGATCCAATGACTGAAATCAAAGAAAATGTTTGTGTGAGCCCCAGTGAAAATCAAAATCGCTGCATTTTGCATTGCTCTATTTATAATTCTACAATCTGAAATGGTAAGACCAAAAATAGTTATTGCAATATGTCAGCTCAATGTAATTTTTCTTTCCAAGAGACATAAATCAGTTAAAATCAGTTAATTTTTTTTAAATTTTTTTTCTTTTTTTTTTTTGGTAGAGAGTAGTAAAATAACAAATAGTTTTTTGGATAGTTTTATAGGGGTTTTTTTTGTTGCTTAAAGCATAAGTCCTTTGTGGCAGGAGTTCCTGGCATCTGAATATGGCCTTTCCCTCATCTGACTTCATTTAGGATATCCATCTATCAGGGGACTTTCAGAAATATGTAATGATTTAAAAAGGCAGCTAGTTCAAGTGGGGGATAATTACACTTTCACCCTCCCCTTCACTCTGTGCCACTGTTTTTACTCTCTCCACCTCCACTGCACCCTGGAAGAGCGGATCAGCAGCCAGGCGCTGCAGGCTCCCCACAGCCAGCGATTTCCTCTGAAGCTGTGCTGATAATCACAACCAGCTGCTGAGGGCCGCGGAGAGCAGGGCGAGCTGCATCCTCTCACACAGACAGCAACCCCAGATTTTGCTCCTGGAGAGCAGGGTGAGCTGCACCCTCACGCACAGACAGCAACCCCAGATTTTGCTCCTGGAGAGCAGGGTGAGCTGCACCCTCCCGCACAGACAGCAACCCCAAGCTCTGTGGACATCCATAGCTCTTGGCTATGTGGACACCCCCAAGGAGGCTCCCGCAGCCTCATAGTGGAAGTCAGAGAAAAATAATCCCCACACTGCCCCTTCCCTGTACCACAGAGATACTAAGAGACCAGGCTACTTCAGCCTCCCTTTTCCTTCTCTCCTTCCCCTAAATCCCTTGATTGACAGAGCAGAAAGCCTCCTTCTGTGAGCCTCACTCTGTGCTACTCTGCACCACTGTGCTGCTCTGAGGCTGCCTGACATGCACACACATCACCCACCCCCGAGTGATGGGCTGCACTGCACACACCACACTATGAGCCTGTGGAACCAACAGTGACAGCAACCAGGAGACAAAGATTCTTTTTGAACAGTATTTGCTGGCTCTTTTGAGCTTCACTTGCAGTGCAGGGTTCTGTTTTTTTAAAATGCAGAATCCTTGATGCCAGTCATTAAAGTTCATGGTAAACCAAAATAGTGTCCTGTTTTGGTTTACCACAAAAGAGTGTCTGAGACTCAGGGACATCAGGTATATAGTTGGTGCAAATCGCCAAACAATGCTTTGCAGTTACATAGCACTGAGATCACAGAACTTGTGATGATAAGCCACTATCTCTCCAAATCAAGTTTTATACCTAACAAGAGCAATTGTAGATACATTGAACATTTTGTTCAAAACAGAAAAAACCTGTGACGGAGTTGGGGAAAACAAAACTTGCATTCTTACCCTTACATCACGTTAGGAATGTAGAATTACAACTTTCAGATAGTAAAATTATTACATCTGGAACTGTAGGCTCAACTTGTATCGGCAGGTAGGTACAGCTCACGTGAAAGAATCCCATGCCCAATGAAATCCCCTGGGTTTTCTCTGAGAGGATGCTGAGCTTCACAGAAGGTACAGGAGGACATTCTCATGAGGCTTCACAAACAGAAAATTCTGCAGAAGAAGAACACAAACTGCTCCATAAACCCACGACATACATAGTCAAGAGCTCCTGGGTAGAGCGTGAGTGTCAGCTGTATATGAATCCTGTCAGGTTCACTGCTTGCATTTTCCCCATGGGTGTAAACACGTCTCAAACACTCCAAGTTCCACACCATACTTTTCTGTTGTACTGCCTTTGCCTGTACAGCACATACATTGGCCTTTCTCTGCCTCTCATTGCACCACCAGGGAGCCATTGCATCATCCTTGCTTTTCAGGCTATTATTTTGCATTATATTGGCTTTAGCACTAAAACAGGCTTAAGAAATTGCCATACGCTCTTTGCCATGTCCACTCTGTTTATCCCAACTCATTTCACTGATCCCATTCCAGCTGATCCCATTAACAGCGGAAAAAGAGGGAAGGCAAGGGGTGGTAAACTGTGGTAAAAAAAGAGAGATAAATGAGCAGATGGATGGAGAAGGTCTAGTGAGAGGTGTCACTTCCCATGGAAGGACAATCAGAATTACATGATCTTTTAGGTCTCTTCCAACCCAAACCATTCTATAAAAGGGGTAAACATTAAATCACCTTTGCTGTTGGACAACGTACATGGAAAAAAATCTTCTCCAAGAGCTCGATTATTGGCAAGTCAACTTTGCTCCTGTGTGTGCTTCTCTCCATTACATGTATTCCACTTTGATTATTTCAAAGTGGCAACCAGAACACTTGGTGTGGGATCTCAGTCTTAAATGCAAAAAGTTTCACTTCAAGCTAAGGCAATTAGGAGAAGAAAGAATAACGAAGACATAAGAAATACATACCACATAGGAGCACAAGGATCTGAAGGGAGCCCCTCATTATAGGAAAGACATTGAGGTTCTGGAACATGTCCAGAGGAGATACCAAGCTTGTGAGGAGTTTAGAGAACAAGTCATATGAGGAGAGGCTGAGGGAACTGAGCATGTTTAGTTTGGAGAAGAGGAGGATGAGGGGGGACCTCATTGCCCTCTACAACTACCTGAAAGGAGGTTATAGAGAGGGGTGTCTTTGTTGAGAGGTGTGGCCTCTGCTCCTTAGTTATCAATGACAGAACCTGGAGGAGTGGTCTGAAGTTGCACCAGGGGAGGTTTAGATTGGATTTTAGGAAGAAATTCTTTAAGGATAGAGTGATGAGGCACTGGAACAGCCTGCCCAGGGAGGTGGTGGAGGAGTCACCATCCCTGGAGGTACTTAAGAAATGTGTTGACATGGTGCTTCAGGATATGCTCTAGGGACAGGCGTGTAGGGAACTTGTGTGCATTTAGGTTTGTGGGTATTTAGGCTTGAGGTATTTAGGTGTCTTTTGTTCTTGTAGGTATGGTTGGACTCAGTGATTCAGGATGTCCTTTCCAACCGATTATTCTGTGATTCAATAGCAATGAAAAAAACCCAACAAAAACCAAACACAAGCAAACAAAAACAGGAAAAAAAAACCCAAACAAAAAACGACAACAAAAAAGTGTCATCCACCTAACATTTTAAAGCACTAACATTTGAGTGTGCAAGCTCAGAGGAGGTTGTCACGTAATGACCACTCTGTTGGTTAGGAGATACCTCTGGAGATTATCCACTCCAAGGTCCCTGCTCCAATCCAATGGCTCAGAGGGTTCTGTTGGATTTTGGTTATCTACAAGGGTGGAGACTCCACAACCTTTCTGGGCAACCTGTGCCAGTGCTTGGTCACAATCACAGTGAAAAAGACTTTTTAGTGTTTAAACGGAGCCCATTGCCTCTCATCCTGTTGCTGGATGCTACTGACAAGTCTGGCTCTATCTTCTTTACATCCTTACATTGGATGTTATTTATGTAGGATAAATAATTGTGTAGAAAAAGGTCTGAGCCTAAATCACAAAAGTTCTTCACTTCAGTCTTGACACTTAAAAATATGCCCCACTTCTATTTTGCTATTGAAATAATTGAAGTTGCAAATTAATCATTTAGGTGTTTCAGTACATATTCAATTTATCTGCTTTACTCCTATATTCTCTATATTCCTTTGCCTGCCCAATAATTACTTGGATTATTTGGTAACAGTTAAATTCCTTTATGTTTACAAACATACCAACTTCATTTCTGTTAACAACTTTAATTTATTAACAGTTTAATTTGTGGGTGTGACAAAAGAATCCCACCTTCAGTTCCTGGCTAAATACAAGCTGCAAAACTCTGAGCAGTCAGCAACCTATCAGTCAGCAAATGATCTTTTGAGCAACAAGTAAAAGCAAAAAAAAAATAAAATCCTTTAATTTATTTTTTTTTTCTAAATCCCAAAACAAATTAGGGAGTTTCTCATTTTTTAGCGAAGGAACAAAAGGTATATTTCTACCAAGATGTATACATGTACCAGCAAGTCTTTCCAGACAGTCTAGGAAAAATTGTCAACAGTGTTGTGTCAGACTTCAGAAAAAATAACGAATATCTTATTTCAACAAATGTGATTTGATCTCTAAATCCAACCTTCATGCAAGAGAAATGCAGTTTCAGCTTTGAGGCCTCTTAATTTTCCCCCAAAAAGCTGACAGTTAAAAGCTTGTAAAAGCCAATGGAGTTTAAAAATCAAACATTTACAAGATTGAAAATGCCCCTCATTTCCAATATCCCCACATTCCCTTCCCACCTCCAGTTATTCCTGAAGAAGATGTCCCAATGGTGATCACAACAGGGATTTCTTCTCAAATGCATGATTTTCTTTGTTATGTGCAAATTCTACAGAGCTGCTCACCACATATTCACTGAAAATTTGGTCTTGACTAACCATTCTCCTCTCATATGTTTTGCTCTTAGCAAAGTAAAACAACTATTGCAGGTTTGGAAAGCAGAGTAAAATTTTTTTTGTTTTAAATTATTTTTTTTAAAAACACTCATTCTGCATCATGAGCAGTTTTTAACTTGCCCTGAAATCAGTATGTATTCATGTGGTGTGGAAGACAGTCTCTATCTAAATTTGCAAGCCTGGTAATTAGAGATAATATTTTATTTCTATCTGTACATCTTTGAAAGATAATAACCATAGTGTCAAATGACAGCATTTTTACTATTTTCCTTCAGAGAAAAACTGCAATTTCAGGCATGTTCATCATCAAAAAGCAACACTCATAAACGTCACTCTCAAGAAAATGAACATAAGATGGAAGTGTAAGGAATACAGCAGAAATCCTTACTCGCCTACGGGCAGAAGCAGAGGCACTGTAAGAGTGCAGGCACAGGCTGGGCATGGAGACCTCTCTGATTAAAGGGACAAAGCATTACGAAGGAACACAGCTTGTTAAGAGATGTCAATATCAAAGAGTGACTGGAATTACTTACAATAGTTCAAGGTAATAAATCTTCAGCAAATGGAATGTACTTAAGAAAGGAGAAATTTAGGTCAAATCTCAGGAAAAGACTTCTAACGGTGAAGTACAGGTTATGGAATATTTGCCTGAAAGAAGACACATTAGGCAAATAAATCCCTGCAGACCTTTAAAAATACACTGGAAAAAGCACCGAACTACCTGGTGCACAATAATCCTACACTAGGAAGGAGAAAGGCAAGGTGATCTTACCAGGCTTTTCCATCTCTGCTTTCTGTGATTCAGTGGCAATTCCACTGACCAGTTGTAATTTCAAATACAAAAATCCAACATCAACTGCAAGCATCCCTGTTGAAGACACATGCCGGACATTAACTTACTGCTCCACCCCAGTGCAGAATCCAAATCCTCTTCAGAAATGAAAACAGGACCAGATGTGCCCAACCTGGGTACTCATTAAAATTTCCATTTTTTTAATAGAAATGTACAGATACTGTTAAATTGGGGTGGATCCTATAGGTACTGTTATACTGTTGCTCTCTGAGGAAGGGTGATAGAATGAGGTTCTGTGAACTTTCAAACATAGGCTTACACCTTTCTTACTTTCTGCTTTTGAGCTGATGCTGAAGGAGTTGTTAAAAATAGTGGCATATTTTACACCGAGTCCTCTGAAAATTTTACTCTTTCCACTTAAAATAAGCACTACCTCGTCTTGATGTCTGGTTTGGAAAGAGCTGCAATTATCTGCCCTTCTGAAATCCAGAAATACACATGATGTTCTTTGAAAGCTCTTGTTCTACCACAGTTGATCGAAGGCAAGTAGCAAGGATTGGGCACCAGTCCCTCTAAACTTCAGGGAATAAATGAATGACATAAATTATACTAAAAGTCGCCAAGGCTTGTATGACTGTTTTAAGGTATATTAACAAAACCCATTCACGGAGTTAATTGATGCTCAGGTTGTATGAGGAGTGTGCTTTGGAAGAGATTTCTCCTCATTGTTTCATCCCAGCTGGGCCAGTTTGAAGCTGGATTACTTTCAAATGAAGCTCAACTGGAAAATGTGTTCCAGCCATAATGGGACATGCAGCTCACTACTCCAGACCAGGGCTAGCTCAGAGCAAAACATCCTGAAAGGTATAGAGGTCAGTCCTCTGTACCCTGTGCTGAATCACGGCATAACACAGATGTAGCCTTAGCCCCCCTCACAGTCCCCTTCTCAAAACCAATGGTCTAAGGCCATTAGAAACCTTATGGAGAACCTGAGCAATACCGTGCACGCTAGAAGTTTGGCTCATCAGTGACGACTTCTCCAGAGCCGGCAGCCAGAGTTGGGCGCCCTGCCCGCTCCCCGCCGCCGCGAGGAAACTCCCTACGCCGCTACCCAAAACCCGAAGTATCCTTTAAACACACCGCGTGTGCCAAATGGAAGTGGCACCGCAAAGCGCTTTAAACCTCCCCCCTAAACACAAGAAATAAAACTCGAGCACACCCCCGCTCACCGAGAGCCGCATGGAAACTGCGGAGCGGATGCGGCCGGAGCGGGGCGCGCTCCCAGCATCGCCGCGGAACCCCCGCCCGCCTCGGGCCGGCAACGAGCCCCTCGTTGCTTAATCGAACAATTAATTAATTAATTAACACCGGCCTGCAGCCGCGGAGGAGGGACTTTGGAGGGAAATAGGCCTGTAAAGGTGTTTGTATTTTACAACCCGGCTTTGGAAACTCGGAGAGGTGCTGCTTGGACCAGTGAAGTCCAGCGCACTCGCAGTCCTCCCTCCTGCCGCACACTCTCGTCTTTCCCCAGCGAGCTTTTGGGGTTAGCTGCCAATGCATTAAAGACACGATCCCCAGAACAGAAGCAGCGCACCGGTGATGCCAGGGAAATTTCCTGCAACACACTGTATTTTCTTTGCAGGGCAGGACTGGTCCTAGGAGCTCAAGTACCAGGTATCTGCACAATCAATCACCTAACGTCTCCTGTAGCTTCATCCTGCGAGAGCTTCTCGGTACTTGAAAATGAGACCTTATTAAGAGCTACAAAATGTTTTACACCTTCAATTCCTGCCCCCACCGGCAGCCCCTGCCCACAGCCAGCAGCGGAGATGCTTGCTCTGCTTGCTGCTCCCGCCAGAGCCCAGCCCGGCTGCCCGCACCCCCAAACAGCCTTGTACCGCCCCCTCCCTGCACAAAGCTGCGGCTACCGCGGTGCCCGCGCCCTGCGCTGGCAGCTCCCGCCCGCAGCAGCAGCAGGAGAAAGAGGAGGAGGAGCACGGCGGGATCATCCTGCCAGACTGGAGCTGTCACCGGTAGGGCCGGGGTTGCGCCCGAGCCTGCGCAACCGCCTCCTTCGCCGACTGCTCTCCCTCCTCCCCGGGCTCCGTCAGCCGCCCAGCTGCGGAACGGCTGAGGGTGGCAGGCGGGCACCGCCTCCCGCAGGCAGCCCCACCACCTAGGGGCCGGGCGGCCGCACTGCGCCGAGTGTTGGCCTGGCGCTGTCCCGCCTGCCTCTTGCCCAGGGGAACTGGTGGGGCTCAGGGGGATCCCCGGCAGCAGTGGGAGCGGCTCGGTCGGATGGGCAGAGAAGGGCCAGGTCTGGCAGCAACCGCTGATAACACACCGCTCCCGCTGAAACTGGTGTGGCAAGGAGGGGCATAACACAGCGTAGATGAGAACTAGAATCCTAAAACACAAGGCTACAAGGGACCTTAAGGATCATCTGGTCCAACCTTTCTGGGCAACAGAACGGTCTGGGCAAGATGGCCCAGCAGAATCTTAAGGTGTCCAATGTTGTGGACTTCACCAAATCCCATAAAAGATTATTCCAATGGCTGATTGTTCTTGTGAAAAATGTTTGTGTCACGTGGAAATCTCTCCAGGAGTAACTTGTACTCTTAGCTCTCATTTCAGTAAAACTTCATAAAAAAATGTTTTGAATACCAGTGAAAGTGACTAAGAGAAAAAGAAAACCAAGTAGAACACAACACTGGTTGTGTTGTGTTTCCTTTCCTTTTCGAGTCAAGGAAAACAGAATTCAAACATTAAATGCTTCCACACATGACCCTGACAATTACAGCACTTGTCACATGAAATGAGATTGAAAAGTCTTGGCTCATGGGGCCCAGCAAAAGACAGAGAAGGCTGCTTTGTGCACAGGTATTGATGCCACAGAGAATGTTCATCTGTGAGAACAAATGAATACAGTTAAACTGGACATTAAGGCAAGTATTTAAACCACCCTCCAGTGACAACTGAGGTGCCGGAATGATTTTCCAGTCAACACAGTATAGGCAAGAAGGGTAAGTTGCATTTAAAGAATTTATAGAAGTAGTTACTTCACAGTGCTGTTCGCAGCAGCAACAGCTTGGATGACCTCTCAGTTTTAAATTCCTGTTACCTCTATATATCCAGCTTAGAAAAGATGAGGCAGCTCAGTTCTAAACCAGCAAGCCGTTGTTCTTTCAGTGCTCTCCACTGGTGAAGAAGCACAATGTAAAAATAGGACTTGGAGAGCCCCTACTCACACAAACACAAAGTGGGCCGAGAGACCAGGCTGGAAAGCTGGTGGGGCAGCCTTTCTGCAGAGAAACAGACCTCCAGCACAGGATAAGCAGTACCAGTCATCAGTGTCACCCTGAGGCAGGGGAAGAAGGCATCATACTGGTGGTACCAGGAAAGCGCTCTGCGAGAGGAGCCAAGTTCCTTCTGCTTTACTCAGCACTATTAACGCATCGGCCACAAGCACAGCCCTGGGTTTGGCACCACACTGCAAGAGTGATGTTGATAACTGCAGAGAGCAGCAGAGAGTAGGGAGAATGATCAGAGGGTTAGAAAACACAACCTTCAATGAAAGATCAAAAGAAATGCAATTGTTTAATCTCCATATGGGAAGACTGAGGAGGAGTACGGTCACAGTTTTCAAAGGCAAGGAGTAATTTGTTCTCCATGCCCATTAGGAACAAGAAGTAATGGATTTAAATTGCAGCAAACTTTTGTAATGATAAGCACAGTGAGACGTTGAAACACACTGCCTGAAGGAGCTGGGGTGTATTTGTCACTACAAAGCAAGTTAAACAAATGTATTTCAATACTGACATAAACAGAGTGGAACTCTTAATGGGGGTGAACTTTGCCAGAAGTCCCTTCCATTTTTACTATTATTTTATGAGGGGAATTTTTTTTTTTCTTTAAACACAATTAGTATTCAAGAAAGGGGGATGGATACTATTTCCATCTTTTTTTTTTTTTACTGGCTTACTACATGAATTGAGAAGCTGCAAGCATTTCTGTAACTCTGCTTCCCATCAATAAAGGAAAGGTAGTAATACACGATTTTTGAGAATACTGTGAGTCTGCAATGAACCTTGTGGATGCTGGGAAAGGAGGTGGTGTACAAATGTAAAATATTTCTGGACCCTCAGTTTCTTTTTCATACTTGCATTGCTTTAAATACTGTAATTTGTTTTCCTTTCTTCTCACAGGTTTTATAGGCCAAGTACGCTGTGATCTCTACTGGTAACAGAAGCACAGCTCTTCCCAATGAGGAACAAAACAGAGTGCGTGTAGTTTAATAGAACATTGAAGTTAAGAAATGCCTCTAGGTTAAAAACCCCCCAAACCCTACCATTACATTTTATGCTGTTCCACATTTCTTTTCTCATGTAAATCTCAAGAAAAAAAAATAATTCTCTTTCAGACACAGCAATCCTTTCTGTTCACTTCAGTGTCTTGAAAGGTCCCCTGAAAAAGAAAAATCTACCTCCCCGAAACAATGTGAGCACATACAGCCAACACTAGCACATACAGCCAACACTAGCACTGAATGCTTAGAAGACTTGTCCAACTGAAGCAGAGCTGAAGTACCTCACTATTAGTTCCCTTACAAAATGGCAACAATGGCTTATATTCACTAGAACTCTAAAGCATTCTTTATTGTTACTAAGGTTCATATTTAAAGACAAACAATTCAGGTGAATATGGAAAACTGTATAATCCAGAGAGATAACAGCAGTTCACTAAAATGTGAATCCACTGAAAAAGTTGATCCCAAATTAAAATAATTTTTAAAAGCCGTAGTCAGACACTTCTTTTTAATCACCTTACTACAAACACTTCCTTTCTGTGGATTTCTGCAACAATACCAAAAATAACCCATGCCAGTGTTCTGCTCTCCTGTCTTCTTGCCAGTCTTCTCCATGATAACCAATACAGACTCCCAGAGTCCAGTTTCCCTGCGGTAGCAGGATGGTTTTTTCTGTGATGGTGTAGTGGCAAGTGTCTAGGATAAAAACCATGCATGGGCAAATACTGGAGATGGAAATATGGCTGTGGTACACACCAGTCCAAAGCCTATCAAAACACACTGGAAAGCCCTTCTTGACCCTCAGCAGGAGCTTAATCATCACCCCTGCTGCTTGCACTGTAAGACAGTATTTTCAGGTCCAGTTCTAATACATATTTTTCCATATATCACTTACTAAAAGTGATTGGGATTATTTACACATACCTTTTTCCTCATGTGTGCATCTACATTTAAATGTTTGAGAACACAATCCTGAAAAAGTAATTTGAAAAATAATTTCTTTTTTGCATACCAGCTGCTGAGATGATTAAGTCACTAATACTTTGTAAGTTTTCCAGCTCTCAAGAGACCTCTTGCATTTGGTATTATTTGTAGAGGTGCCAAATCCCTAATTCCTATCTAGCTTTAGTCAAAACCCATTGCAATCAACTCACTCTCTTAAAAAAGAAATATTATTACAAAGACATCACATCAGAACTGTTGCTACATTACATTGCCTTTTTTTTTTACAGCGCTGCTTTAAAATGATTTCTCATTTATTAAAATTGAAGACAAGTATTACCATCAACATTTAAAAGCATAGTTGTATTATTTTAATGACTTCTACATAGTAGTTAGATTACTTTGCTCTATACCAGTATATTTAAAGATGTAGGGAAAAGTTTTGTAAAGGTGGGATCACTAATCAAATTCTTATACCACAAGGGAAGTCAAGGAAAGTCAGATGCTTAACCCTTACTTCTGCTTATTAAAAAACTCCCCTCCAAGGTGTATCATATATTCCTTTTGCTATGAAAAAAATAACTAAAATCACAACGATGAGCAGAAGTTGAGAAGAGAGAGGTAGTCAAATGTTGTTATTAATGGTGCTGCTCAGTATTTAGTACTATACATTATTTTCCACCTCTATTTTCTGTAACTCAAGATCCTACTGCCACTGCCATCTCTCTTCTGTATCTGGGGAAATGCTTCAACCTTCTGCAAAATCTTTCACTAGCAAGATTTGTGGAAGTCACTTCTCCTTTACATCTGTCAACTTACTGTTCAATAGTATTATTTTGGTGTGCAAAGCCATTTGCATCGATTGTCCTTCACTGGCAACAGTCAGAGATTGGAATATTTTCTGGCTAGCTGACACCACCTAACAGTACAAGTCAAAGTTCAATGAGAAACAAATCTAAAAGTTCTACCAAAACTTATAAACTGTACCTAATCAAAGTCGTCAAATTCCAAACACACCAAGTGGAGTTAGGTAATACAGTTTCTTGAATCAGCTAGAGAGGGGTCAAGAGTAAGGCAAGAACAACTGCAGGTTTGACCTTGTCTTGGGATAGAGTCAGTCTAAAATCTGGAGTAGGGAAGGAAACAGACACCAACTATTCTAACAAGTAGTATAGAAGGATGAATCAAGAAGGGAAGTTAAAGTTGAGCAAGGAACTGATTTATGAAAGTAACTGCAAGAAATGATGGAACAGTGGACCTGCAAAACAGAGAGGGCAGAGGTGAGTTCAGGCATGGTGAGGTGCTAGACTACCTAGGAGAGCTGCTCTGATGTACTAGGACCAAGAACTGACTGAAGGGGAACAAGGAACCAGCTCTGTACCAAATTTCTAAAGAAAAGAGATGGCATCCAAATGCAGTAGGTATTAGGAAGTGAGCAAAGGGTGAGTGTACAATCAGTCACTGCGAAGGCTGCCAGAGAAGTGAGGAGTCATGAAGACGGGAACTAGAATTGATTGGCCAAGGGCTGGAACAGGAAGCCTGGAGGGATTAAATAAGGAAGAAAAACTGAGTAGGTGAAGAGAACCAGAATGGAACAAATCAGAGAAGAACAGGAGGACTAGGAAGGTGAAGGCTGGTGAAACCAGGACATAAAGGGTCACAGTTGTGCCTTTGACAGGAACTATCACTGAAAAGCCTGGAGCAGCCCCATCATGCCTGAAGCCTGACCTTCTGTGGAACCCACTCCCAAAACCCTTTTGCAGTATCTGTGGAGAACACGCACCATAATAAATTTGCAAAAGATGTGAAGTTACAAATGCACAGATGATCTGTACAGGTTCCAGTATGACATTATGACAGAAGAACCTCTCTAAAGACAGCAGTAAGTTTTGCCAAACTATGTACTCAAATATTAGCAAAAAGCAGAACCACCATTACCATGCAGCCTTTTTCTGTGTGTGTTACGACACTAATTATATGATCATGTGCTAATGTTTCCACAATGCCCTTATTTAAATAGAGTGGCTCTGATGACAGTTATACAGCACAAAAAGCTATTCCCATTTACCTCCTGCTTCATTTGTTGCTGGAAAATATAAGCTGGAGACTTTTAGGAAGATAAAGGAACATATCACAGTTAAGACACCTGGAGGATACCCTGGTAAAACGTGTGCTACTTTTATCCCTGCCCCAAGTTTTCCATGTAATTCTAGCTCCAGTTGCCTGTGAACAATTTTGCAGACACATAGTTTGGGTGTAGCCAGTGGGTTTTGTGCATTCAACATAATCAAGTGCTATATAAATACTTTAAAAGCTCAAATCTTTAAATTAAATCAGAAGTTTTTATATAATGATTACTTGTAATATCTTGATGTCTAATTTTGTCCTCCTCAAAACAGTATCAAGGCCTCCTTTTTTTTTTCCCCACACATGGGAACCTTGCAGAGGAGCTGCCCCTACCAAGCAACCCCTCTAACATTCTCTAATATAAGCTCCTATGTTCATGAAACCCTCAGGCACATCATGGACTCACACCTGAAAGGAAGATCTCAGGCCACACATTGAAAAAATAAATAGGCAGAAGATTGCTAGATACAAAGACTTATTTCCATTAAATACCACCCAGACTAGACACAAACAGGAGAAAAAAACCCCAAACCAAACCAACAGAATATTCAAATGGCATGCCACAATGGAAAATACTAAAAGGAAAAAATAATATAAGGTGTTAGCTATTGACACTCCTCAATTTTTAATACTTGACTTGCAGTCATAATATTGTTATTCCAAAATAGTTGTGTGGACAGAGTATGGACATAAATGTATATAAAATTTTATCAGTGTAAACAGAAACAGTATACTCAATATAGTGATTTATAGTTTATTAAAAAAATATATTCCTTAATTAGTCAGGTCCTTACATCTTTGTATTTTATTTTGAAAAAATATTTTTATTCTGAACAACCAAACGATGGATTTATTAATGTTATCTATTTACTAAATATTCATAATTCTCAAAGCTAAAAATTATTCCAAAGAAGCCGATTGTTTTATTTGTCAGCTACACATATTAAGGCAACAAGAACCTCCCTGAAACAGGTTCTTAATCCTCATTAAGTTGAAGAGCTGTCAGTAAATATCATGCAAAAGACAAGGCTATTGATAATAGAATATGTAACAGAGATTCAAATCCTGTCTTCCTAAACTTGGTCCCAGGAGAAGATATCCTGTCCAATTAGTGGAAGATGAAGAGGTCTGGAAGCACGCGGATCTAACGACACAAGGACACCTCAAAACAGGGCCAGGCTTTAAGTGAGACTGTGGAATTTCAGGCAAGATACACGTGCATCAATCCTGACTTTACTGAGCTCCTCCTTTAGAAATGCTGTTTGTGCTTCTGATGCTACAAACACTCAGATCAAAGTAAGTTAAAGATGGCAGCTACAGGATAGCTAATGAACCAACAGAAGCTGGTTTTCCCATAGTCCAAGATATAATTTAAGAAAATTAACTCTGTCTTTTCATCTACATGCTATAACCTTATCAGTAGTATAAGCAATACAGTTTATAGCAAGCTATGAATAGCTTCTTTATAATTTAGATACAGGGTTTTATTTGTAAAATACATCCGAACAGCTACAGAGAAGCCTGCAAAAAGTCCATCCAGCCCAGTATGCTCCATCTCCAAGAGCAGTCAATACAGTAGGCATAGGAAAGAGCATCACTATGTATTTGCTACGTCCATAAACTGTTTGTAGCTCAGGGCCTTACTTGAGCCATAGGTAAAGACTTAATAGGTCTCAGTCTTTTGTGCTTTGAAAATGCATCCAGTCACCTGTGCAGACACTAACCTTCCTGTCATACTTTCTGAAGAATACAGTATGATAATGCAAAATAAATTGTACATTGTTTCATACCACGTTTCAAGATTAGCTGTGATGCAGAACAGATGAACTTTCGAAGCAGGATTACATAAGCTACTTAATTAAATGAGTTCAGATTCCTCAGGAAAGCTACTGCGGTTGTTTAAAAAAAAAAGAGTAAAGAATTTGCAATAGTAGATGTAGACATGTACAGTGTCAAGTCGATGATAGAATTAGAAGGAAAGGTGAAAAAGGATCTTTCTCTTATCAAAAGAGAAAAATCCATCCAGAATTAGTAAATTATGATTAAATTCAGAAAATGACAGAAAGGTCAATAACTTTGGGTAGAAAGCAGATTAAAAAAAATTGCAAAATCAGCTCTCACTTCTGGGAAAGTTAAAAGCTTCCAGTGTAAATAGAACTGCTGTAATCCCCACCACCAACCTCAAGACAAATTATTGAGTTTAGACAAAACAAGGAAGCTTTTAAGGTGTATGATTTTGTAATGTCTGTACAAAACCAGAAACAAGAACTATAGCTCTTTTTTAATACATCAAGGACATTGCCTACATTCTGTAGTAGTATGGGCTGATAGGGACATACTTATAAAATGCAAGGTTTGGCACTAAGAACCCAAGAGCTACTTTGTATGCCTTTCAGAGCACTTCTCCTTTGGAGTAGGTGTGTTGGGAGCCTTGCAGAAGGCATTATATGCAAAGACTCTGTGATCTTGAGCAAGCCACGTCTGCTCTTTGGGCCTTGTCCTTCAGACTGGAGAAGACTACGTTGGCATGAGTAGCCTCAGTAATGATGGTGTGCCCTATGCCAGCACTTGTGGGTGCTATAGCAGGGATAACATTCCAGCCTTTCAGGAGAAGATATTCTGCTTGGTCCACCATATAAAAAGAACCAGAGCATGAGTAGGGAGAGGAACCTCTCCACAGACAGAATCTGTACAGTGTGCCACGGTAAAAATTCATCCAGGGTCTCCTCAGACACACAAATGCAGGGTTCCCAGCATCTGCAGGGCACATTTACTCACTCTCTAGATTCTTCTTGTTTTTTCTACCTTATGAAAACAGCTTTTTTTTTGCTTTTTTTTTTTTTTTTTAATCAAGCTATTTGTTATCAGACCTTCCTTTATTAATACTCATAAGAAATCCTGCATTGCCTTTGTCTCTCCCTAGCCTGTGCAGAACAGTAGCTCTGGTCAGTTCTATAGACTGAATGCCAGATAGCGTTCAGAGTGTATTTAAGTTGGTGCCCCAACTGATTTCATTTCCTCCTAGAGGATTCACAGATTCACATTCAGATATTAGGGGTTGGAAGAGACCTAGAAGATCATCTAGTCCAAACCCCCTGCCAGAGCAGGATCACCTAGACCAAGTCTCTCAGGAACAGATCCAGGCAAGCCTTCAGTGTCTCTAGAGAAGGAGACTCCACAACGTCCCTGGGCAGCCTGTTCCAGAGCTCTGTCACCCTCACTGAGAAAAAGGTTTTCCTTGTGTCGACCCTAAACCTCTTGTGCTCCAACTTGCACCCATTGCCTCTTGTCCTGTCATTGGATGACATTGAGAAAAGTCTGGATCCATCCTCTCTACACTCAC
>JANHGL010006564.1:33853-60066 GCA_024611195.1 Ceyx melanurus
CCGAGATGGAGGGGAGGGAGGGGGAAGGACAGTAACCAAGTAATGTGGCAAGATTATTGTAGAAAACGAAGACGAGGGGCGGGGGGTGGGGGGGGGGGCGGGGGGGGGGCATCATTGCATTCATGACATGACCAACACAAATGTAAAAGCACCCATCATTTAAGGTTAGCAAGTAGATTGTGTTTTGTGCACAAGTGCCAAGGACTAAGTTCTGAGGAAGAAATGGAAAACAGGATGGAGAACATGGGAATGAAAAGGAAAAGGGGCTTTATTTTTTTGAAGGATGCTTCAAGATTAAAATTAGGTAGTTTATAAGAGAATCCTCAATGGAAGTAATTTTTCTACAATAGTAAATTATTCTATGATTTAAATGTATGATAAATAAGAACTCCAAAGTGACTCAAAGAACACCAATTGTTCTGTCTAAGAGTAATATTACAAAAACTGTAGGACAAATTATGTTTTAACTTATACCAACATATATTCATACATACATGCAACTTCCTTGGAAACCTGTCTCCAGCATTCACCAAGTAATTTTCTCCAGAGAAGTTATGTCACAAAATTCATGCTGCTGTTAGCTGCTGAAAATGTTGAGCATGAAATACTATTCTCGTACTGATTAAAATAATTCTGTAGGAATCTAATTGATGCTGAAACTAAATTTCATTTCAGACTATTTTAAGACATAATATTATTCTGAGTTAAAGGACAACACATGCACTATCCAGACGTTTCAAGCCCTACTACTGTATGTAAGGTTTGGCTCTGAGGCAGATGCCACTGGCTCCAATGAATGAATGCTTTTGAACTGGGAGACACAAACTAGTTGTATAATTCTGTTACCTGAGCTCCATGAATAAACTTGGCTCTCTACAAACAGCAATGTACTGTCAGCTCAGGGCTCCAAAGTGTTAACATTAAAACAAAAAAAAAAGAAAAAAAAAGTGTGGATATTAGCTATTGAATTTGCATAACCTGTAAGTAGTTTAGAAAATGGACCATATAGAGAAGTTCAACAGCTGTCTGTAGTATAATATCTTCAAAACAGGAATAACTTCTAATACTTCTAATTATAGTACTGTTCCTAGTAAATCTCTGAAGTTACTTTCCCGATGTGTCTGGAATGACTCCCTCTTCAGAAAGGAAGTGTGTGGCCACATGTAGCTCTGGGGCAAGAAGCAGCAGGGAAGATGGTAAAAACAGTGGAGACTTTCAGACCAGATTAAAGTATCTTTTTGTGGAAAAAATCCTTGGTAAGCAGCTGTAACCCATCATGTAAGACAACGAAATTGAATGATAGGGAAGATAAGACTAATTCCTCCAACAACATGAAGCTTAGTTCAAGTAAGTGAATTTACAGGCATGTAGTGTGGCAGAGCAGTAACAAAAGCCACAGGCAGCAGCGAGTTGTCAAGGTGAGTCTTTGCAAAAAGACTTCTGTGGTTTAATTTGATAAATAAAGTGAGAGGGAAGGGGAAAAATTGCACATGAAGAGAATTCAAAATGTCTGAATGGCAGGAAAAGGTACTGAGCTGTTAACAACAACAACAGCAAAAAACATTTAAAGAATTGTCAGTAAAATAATTTCCATCCACTCAATCATAACCCAAATGCTTTCTTCCTTAATCTAAATATTCATGGTCTTGAAAGAAATGTGAAAAAGCTCTGAAGATGATAAAAGCAAAATAATAAACAATTAGAAAGTTGTTTTCATACAGAGAGAATTGTTTTAATTGTTGAAGGATAATAAAACACAGATTTCTTTTTCTTTAGCTCAAGAAACTTTGTAAAGATGTTGCAAGAGTATTTTATAAATATGTTTTTGAAGGGAGATGTACCATCTGGTTTTGACTTTCTATTTTGATCAAGGAGTTAAGTGGATAGAAAATGGACAGTGCACAGGAAATTCTTCACTATATAATAAGTTGTTAACACAGGTTTCAGTTATTTGTGAAGAGTGAACTGTCTGGGGAGAGCTTTTCATCCAAGAATTTCAGACTGTCTTTAAAGTAGATGTATAGACAGAAAAGAAATTAGAGGGAACAGCCAAACTTTAACAATTGAGTCTTTTTACAATCCTGGGATAAATCCTGAAAATACTCTTCAAACTTATACCAGGTTGCCCTAGTAAATCTCAAGATTCCTGTAAATTCAGACAAACAAACCCGAGGAAGCTGGTTATTCCAAACATTGCTGCCCTTTGCCCTCAGCAAAACCACAGCAGAGCGCTCGCAGGGCTGCTGCAAGAGCAACACCATGATGAAAGGTAAATAGATTTCTCTGCTACAAATACATACATAAACTTATGATTCTCTGAACATACCAGGAACAAAAAGCAGTGATTCAGAAACCCCAGCCTGCCTTTTAATCAATCTTGTGCTCTAACGAGCTGTCTCTCTTGCCACTCAACCCACACTTCAATGGTTTTCTCACTTTCTGCTTCTGAACTACAGTAGCTGACATCTCTAGTTCAGTGCCTTGGGTCCTACGCGAGCAATCAGCAACAGGGAAAACTCTCATCTCCTGTCCTGCCTTTTCCACTGCTGTTCACCACGAAGGCCATGCTACCACAGGTAACAGCATCCAGTGTTTCACTTACTATTAAAAGGAACTCATTCCATAAGATCCAAGCAAAACATGGCTTGCAAGCCCAAGAATTTAATCTGTGACTGGCTGAGATAGCAGACACAGTCCTAGCATGGTCCCAAATGTTGGTTCTGAGAATGACTTAGCCCAATAACTAACAAACAAACAAAAAATTAAGGAATTAAACAAGTGACTTAAGGAATGATTTACCTATTTTTTATCAGAAACTTTTCATGACAAGAACCCAAATCGATTTTCATCTTGTCCAAGTGACCCTAGAGTTTTTGGTCATTTTTCCCTTCTATCCCAATTTTCTTTCAGCAAATCAGGAAAGGGTGTTGCTAGCTCTTCCCTGACTAGAATGTGAACATTTTGTTCTAATTAATTTCTAGAAAACTAAAATTGCAAATCATGCACTATTCTAGGATAATGTAACAGCACTAGAAACTGATTCTGGTCTGTGTTCCTCCTTCCAGGGGACTAGGATATGTCCACTTCTGACAAGTATGGAGGAAAAATGACAACCATGCTTTTATCAGCAGCCACATTTTTCACTCAACAGCCACTTCCCTGCTCTCCTGTATGACAAGAGAACAAACAAGCCATCTCAATGCTGTCTACAGCCTCCAGGAGCATGATTTTTCTTATGCCTACATTGAAGTGCAGCAGCAACGTCACAATTCTAATTTTTTTAGTTATGAGACAGCAAGTCCTGAATCCAAAGTCCCCATCACAGTGATACATCATCTCCTGCCTAAAACTTTCTTTCACACAGCTACTGGTGGAAAAGTGCTGTAGGTTTAATCACTGCTGTAAATTTCATCTAGTGCAAGTAATTTCTCCCCACAGAGTTTAGAACTCTCCTGTAGCAAGCTAGAAACATCATTTGTGGCCGGTGTCAACCAGGAAGTTCTAAAAGTGGAGTCCAGCATCAGAAGGACTCTGAAACATGGGTGAGCTGGAAGATCCACAAACTCCCTTTTCAGTTCTGAAAAATGTTAAATCATGCTGCTGACTCCTGGAATGGTTTTCCTTTTTCATCCAGCCTATGCAGTGGTTTTGAAATACGAGTAAGCTTACAGATAAACCTTCTTTAATGGGAATGGAGACCTTTAAAAATCTGCAGATCTGTGAATTTTAGGAGAGTTAGATACATCTGCAGAATTTCCACCCTCCTGACCTCCCCCCCACCCCCAAGTAAATTTTTGTCTCAATGGTTACACTTAAGGTAGTTTCTCTCTTTACAGATCTACCATTTCTCTTGTTTTAATGGTTATTCAGGTTATTCTAAGTCACATGTGAGAATATTGATTCCTCTTCACAGGTGTGGTAAGCAGCAAGACATCTTCTAGGTCTAAGAAAACTCTTTTCCAAGTCTGTGAAGCTCTGAAGCTTGTCCCAAGCAAAAAACCAAACCAAACCCCAAACCCGTTCATATAGCCACAGGCCATATTCTGCTGTGAAAAAAATAAATAAATATCTATTTCCTCATGTTTTAAAAGGATTTGATTTTCAAATGGTCCACAGAGAATCTGATGCTGATAATTCTTTCCAAGTAGGCTCCAGCCCCACAGAATGGTCAACAGTGCAGCTAGATTATTGTGAGAGATTTCCTCATTGAGCTGAAAAGCTTCTGTCCTCTTTGAAATGGCTTAATTAGCAGCCCCTACTCCACACACCCCTTTTGTGCAGGAACAGCATAACAGAAGTTGTGTCTGCCTTAGGTTGGGGGAAACCATTCCAGCTCCTAAGCAGGAGGTCTCAGGACATTCTGTTCCACCTCTCTTGAGCATGGAGCACAGTGCTGCCACACCACCCAGAGACTGACGCCTGGTGCCGTTTTCCCCTCAGCCACTCCTAGCTCTTCTACCTCACCCGTTGTGAAGCCAACCACTGCAGTTATTTCTTGTGGGGCAGGAATATTCAGCAACTTAACACGGTCACACTGGTGATGTTCAGAGCTACACAAATTTCAGCAGGTACAATTCCTTCAGGATTTTTCTTTAAAAAGAAATCTTTCACTGGGAAGTTAGTGTAACTTCTGAGCTCGGAGTTTTTACCTGTAAGATCAGGTAAAAGCCTCCCACCCTAGCAATCAAAGTGTCTACCATAGGCAAACCTGTGTATTTAAGAATTCTTCTTTCCTCCATCCTCCAATTTCTAATGACTTCTTTCTGCTTCACTGCTTTTTTTTCACATCACCTCAATTTTCCATTTTGAAGAAGAAATTTCCCTGTTGGTACAACTTTCCAAACTGCCAAGAACAAGATTCAAACCAGTTTCCTTCTTTCCCTGCAGCTGTACTGACTGGGGTTACAGCAGTGTAATGCCATCTCCCATGGCAGCAGCTCCTGCCCCTACTGGTTCAAGCCCTTCTGGAGTGGCATGGCCATCCCAACACTGACCTCAGCCAAGGACAGCTCAAGTACCATGCTTTTCAAGCTGCACTCCAAGGATGCTTTAACTCCCACTCTGAGTATGAGAAGATACTCCCTGAAGGAGATGTTTGAGCTCTGGGCCCGATCCCAGGAGTCAGAGCTGATCATGTAAATGCCTAGAGCCAAGGAGACTCTCAGTGCTTTGTTAAATAGGATCCAATGTAGTAAAACATATAATTCCAAGTTAATTTTCATACACAAATGCATGCTATACTCTTCAGCCCTTTTAGACATTTCTCTAATATTGGATTTTAGTTCTCACATTCTTAAATATAGTTTTCCTTAATTTCAGTATAAAGATGTTAAGAAACCTTCTTCTGGCTTTAGAGAGGGTATCATACTTTTTTTTTTTTTCCAAATTTAAAGAACTATACTGTTCAGTAAATTTAGCTCTTCACATGCCAAAATTACAAGGATAAGTGAAGTTACATCATGTGAATTATGAAGTGATAATGTCTTTAGTTCTGCCCCAATCAGAAGTGTAACTGTTTAAGGCTTGTAATAATCATGTTCAAACATATTCAGATTATAATTACTTTTCTTCTGATAATGATAGCCCGTTTGATTGGATGATTACCTATTTGACTTTGATAAGTCTCGAAGGTCAAAGAAGATAATTACAGACATCTGTTTTCTAAGAAAAATAAACTCTTGGAAAATAATATTTAAAGTGACATCTGCAAATAAGCATTTTACATAGAAGCATGCTGCTCATGTGAAAGTCACAGGCAGTCAAGTAAAATCACAAAAGCAAATTGTAAAGTTACCAAGTTAGCACACTTCATTTGTAAATGTGCAAGCTTTCTTTTGTTACTTACGTAACCATAAATAACTCCAGTTGTTAATACATGAAATTTATTAATTCAGTTAAAAAGAAATAAAAATAATGCATAATCAGTGCACATTTAGACCATTCCCATAGGCATAACTTGTTTGAAAAAGACAATGGACTGTTTAAATAGAAAAGGGTACCAGGTTACATACCCCATCTCTGGCTATTTCCAAGGAAAGAAGAGGGATATTATTCAGAGAAAATAAACCAAGATATTTTAGTGTCCTAGCATATAGTGATCAGAGCAAATTCACTTCTTTGTGTTGAGCTGTCATGGTCTCCGGTGGCCAAAGGTGCAGTGATAAACAGTGATAAACAGTACCAAGGCTGTTGAAGCATTAATAATTGGCAAACAAACAAATCTAGAGCAAAAGTCACATGGATTTGCCTCTGGAAGAAGAGGCAGGAAAAGAGCCATAAGACCCAAGACAAATTTTCCATAAAGCAAGTGAAGATCACTTAGATGCTTTTCCTCTGCCTTGTACCCTCTACAGAACATTTCAGAAAAGAGAGCACAGAAATACTGTCAAAACAAAATTCTCCACTCAAACTAACAACAACTTCTTCATTCCAAATTTCTTCTGCATCAATAAAATCTTGTAGTTTAAATAGCTTTTATCCTCAGCAAGTACTCAAATGCACACTAACAGAACCTTGTGCACTGCTTGCTTTGCTCATCTTTTTGAAAAAAATTGTTAGTTTTGTTGGGTTTTTTTTTAAATGGAAACAATTATACTTAAGAACTTTCTGGATTCTCCCCAGTGATAAAGACCTAATTTATGTAGTTCAACAAAAAAACATAATTCACCATAACCTACTGAAGCCAACAGCTGACAGAAGACACATTCTCCTCCTGTTCTTTGTAATATCAAGCCATAATAAGATAAGCTTTAATATAATTACTTCATATATTCTGTTATATTGGATACACAATCATCCGCTTATGTTGATCTGTAAATTTCCCGGTTTTGTGAAACTTCACCTTGAGGTAAAACTCCTAAATTCTTCTGCTCAGAATATGACAAATGAAAAGAAATCAAGATAACTACTTATCTGCCAAACTAGTCTCCAGAGGTAGGCTGAAATCAAGTTAGACTTGCTGTATCTTGAACAGTGCAGCTGTAGTTGAGTTGCATGACTGCAAGATTATGATCTTGTAAAACAGATAAATATCCATTCTAGGAGAGATCACACTGAGAAAGGAAAAAGACTATGCAACAAAACAAGCAAGAACACAATTTCTTGGATGATGAAAACACACCAATGAGCACTGCGGACTACTCAGAAGGGAATTCAGAAGATCATTAGAAAAGCCACTGGCATTATTAGAGTCAAGATGCAGGCCCACGTCTATAAAAGCAGCTGGATGGATTTCTGGTTTGTACTTGGAAATGTAAAATGAAAAGATTGGGAGCCTGAAAATTTAGAGTCTATTCCCCAAAATCATAACCACACAGTTCAATTTCATTTTAAAGCACAAAAAAACCCTCATCATCTAAAGATGGGCATTTGGGCAAGCAGGTGGCTTTTTCTGCATTTCTTTAAAATCTCAAGATATGAAAATCCTGACAGTCACAAAGTAATGGATAGATCCTTTTCAGGTTAAGTCTGACAAAGTATTTTGCTATGGCCCTCAACATTGTAATAGACACCTGTCTTTTAAAACAGTAAGCTACCATAAAGGAAATGAGATGCTGAAGAAAAGTGTACTCTAACTTTGTTAATATATGATAATCAAAACTTAGATATTCTTTTGAAAACTTAAAGAATTTTTTTTTAATGAATGCAAGTATTTGATAAGTATTGAAACAGGAAAAGCAACCAAACACTAAACGAGATGAGTGATGAGTAAGAGGATAGATTAACCCCAACTAAAATTGGCATTGTACAAATATATAAAAAACATTTCTCCAGAGAAGGACTAGCAGTCTAAATAAATGAAACAGAGAAATGATGTACCAATATACCCTAAGTATTTTAACTGGCACTAAAATAACATACTTACAATATCTGTGTGGGAAAGTGAATTTCTGTAGGTAAAAGAGGAACAGCTCTCTGGAAGTGAATAACAAATGGCAAATCCTTGCTCCTGATATAAATGCCCATTGCAGTAACTTTACAAATGGGAAGGTGTAATTCAAATACATTTGTAATTGCTATTCCTATTGAAATTTTTATTGAAATATGAGACCTAGGTATAAAATGACATAAAAATAACAAGAGTTAAACGTTATTCAAGTCTCTCAAATAGTGTTGAAATTATGGGTGAAATTAATGTGCCTCTCAAGAAGCAATGTATTATATTAACCAAACAAACATTATTTCACTTGGTGAACATTTAAATTTTTAGGCAAAGTGAAGGATCCTGAGATTCTTGAAGATAATTCAGAATAACACATTCTTCTGCTGGAAAGGAATTTTTAATTTCTCTAACGACTGCAGAAGACCTTGTCTACCTTCTGGGATTGTAAAACCCTAACCAGATAGTGTTAACAGAAAAGATCATTTATTATGTCACCTATAACCTTGCATGGCAGATTAGATTATTTTTGAGCATCCTAAAGATGTATAAACCTTTAAGCAGGACTCCACATTACTGCAGAACATCTGAATTTTGAAAGTCAAGAAGTGTTCTGCAGACAGTGACTGAGGAAGCCTTCCAGGGCAGAGCCTTTCTTCATGTGACATCACATGGGTTATGGCTTTCCCAGACTGCGATGAACAACAGAAAAATTAACATCATGCAGAAAGCTGTTTGTCCCAACAGCTGTGGGAACAAATCACTACATTTATTCCATTTAGGCAGCCTGAAGGACTCACAACTATCTCCTTCAAAAATTACCCATCTATGTTTGGGGAGCAGCATGTGCATACAGGACTCCTCACAAAGGCAGCACAACTAGCAAGAAAATGTCTAAGTTTCATGAAGCAGTCATGGGCATTTAGGCAATTTTCAAGGTCTGTACTCTTTAGTTCCCTAAGCTAATTTGTTTTAGGAACAGATGCTAGAAATAACAGTCAGAAAAATTGAGCACATCTTGGGAAAACTGGAAATTTCTTATAAAAGGACACATGATTATTAGCCTCAATGGTAGGTCCAGTTGTCAAACTGTTCCCTGGAAAAAGGATTGTAAATGCCAGGTGCAATATCAGCACACCACACGTCAGAAGTGACAGAAGGTATGAACTCACTATGAGTGAGTGGAAAGGCTGTGCTGAACTGACTGACACAGACAGAAACAACTCACTGGAGAACACAATTGACGCCACTATTTTTCACCCCTAACTCTGTCACGTCTTACCATGCAGCTCTCTGGATATTCCTTCCTCTCCTTACACCACCTTTGGGAACAGAAGAAGTCACACAGTGATTCAGAACTGTAGGTCTTGCTTTTTTGTGCAACAAGTCTGCCGTCTTTTGTTTAGGTAGGTATGTCACACAGTTCCAAATTTTCCCAGGTTTCGGCATTTATCTCTTGGATTTCTAAAATTTCACTATATGAAACTGCAACTTTTGTGAATTAAGAACTTATTTTCAGCACTCAATCGAGTAAAAGGAGTAGCTATTCAAAATATCATCTTCTTTGGAGCAGCAAGCATCCTTCCCTCACATTAAATCTGAGTAAGACTTCATGGGGAAGTATTCCAAGAAGGTTCTGTGAGCTACAAACTAGTTTTCACATGAACTAACATTTTATCACATAGAAAAGACTGTTTCAGGAACATGAGAAAGATGCCTGGAAACAGAACATGGTAATTAAGCTAGAATTTAACTTTATCTGTGAAATACAATACTTGAGACAGAATTATGTCTTTTTAACCCTATAAATTATTTTACAATAAAGCTTTATTCCAAGAACTGAAAATAAGAAGAGAAGGTACAGTTATCACCCTTACAATTTCCAGAGAGTAGAAAATTCTGTGGTCACTTCGCCAAATTCTGTCTGTATTTTTAACTCTAATGAACAAAGTTGTTTATTTGAACATGAACTGGGAGAAAACTATGAACTTGTTACCCCAGCCAATGGCATCTTTCAGTAAATAACACTTAAAGACCCCAAAGTTTGTTACCGAGTAAGGAAGGAGAACTGAGTTAAACTTGACTAGTAAGCAGTTACTGTCAGTGCAACACAGGGCTGGTGAAACCCATAAATCAATAAACAGGGCTTGGTTAATAATTTAAGCCCAGTCAGCTGCTCTGCTGCAGTTTGAGACAGTGGTGTATTTATTAAGTCCAACAGGCCTTTATGTTTCAGTTTAGCTTATGAGAATCATCATCTGGAAGGGAGGACATACACAATACTTACGCAAGGTTACAGCACCAAGGCTGCAGATTTGAGAAGCACTTAAACAATGAAGACAGAAAACAGCTTTGACCTTCTAATCAGATCTACACAGAGACTCCAGCTGCAGTACGTGCCACACGGAAGCAGTGCTTTCAAAAACTGTTGCAGTTTACTGCTCACCTCTTACATCTGTCTTTTCACCCTTCCTCCCACTTTTTCTCAAATGAGCAGTTTGAGAACTGTTTTAAGAAACACCTGTTCGAGACAGATGACCTGCACGTTCCATTAGGAGTTGATTTGTTCAGCACAAGCAGGCTACTTGTACAGCAAGGATGTACAAGTCACACAACATCTCTAAGCCATGACTTTTCTTACCCATCCACACAGCCGAAACTCTGATTCTCATATTGATTACCACAACATCCTTCTCTTTGGCCTTGACAGATGCAATCTTGTCTGTCTTATTTCATTCTAAATGCTACTGCAAAGATGATTTCTCTTAGCTCATTCTTTTGACTGGGCCATCTCTCTCCCAGTAGTTTTCAAATAACTGCTTCGCTACTACAAACTTAACTCACTCATTTTGATTCCTAAGGCTTCCCAGTTCTCCTCCTCCCTCATCTTCTAGTGCCTTAGCAAGAAGCTCCACTCTGATCACACTGGGATGCAAGCTTGCATGTCTAATCACTACATTCCTGGGCTTTCTGCCTTGTTTCCCCTGGTGATTAGGGGATCCCTAAAGATAGTTACAACGTATCAGCAATATTGACCTATTATCTTTCACCACAGTTCCCTTCGAAACCCTCTTTCCCTTGATGCCCTAAAGAAAAGCTTTGACAATAGTCAGACTGCCAGTGTACTGAAAATACTGCTTGGCATATGGCCAACGTTAGCCCACTGTTTCCTCATGTTTCCTCCGCTTTTTAGCTTGCCTTAATTGCAACCTTTTTAGAGCAATGATCTTTTTGTTTGGTATTTGTACAGCAGTAAACACAGTGAAATCCTTGTCTGCAGCTAAGGATGAGGCACACAACATAAACAGTAAAAAAACTAGAGAGGTTCACAGTTTTCTTAAGGAAATACTGCTGGGCAGAGCTGTCAGTAAACTCCAGTTGTATTGTAAGGAGGATTACATTTACGTAAATTATGCTGGCACTCTCTCATTTCTAAATAACATAATATTTCTAGGTAGTATTTCTATCAAAATGTTAAATATATTTTGGCAGAACCTGAAAATAATTTAGAGTTTAAAAAATTAGGAAAAAGCATTTTTTCAGGCATGTTGATACAGTTGTAAGCAAGAACCTCACAAATTACTGCACTCTAGATTAAATCCAGAGGTAAGCTTTACTATGAAGGCCACTCCAGTACAAGGAAACTCAGCAGTACAAATTATTTTCTCCCTTGTGTCTCATGAGTTCAAGTATTTCATGTTTGGTAAAGACAGTCCCCACCAGGAAGCACAAGCTGCTGAGGAGAGTGCAGCTGACAGTACTTGGTACTGTGGTTGAAACTACAGGCAAAGCTCCAGCTTCCTTGGAGGGCGTGAATGTGGCTATGGGCCAAACTGAATATGAGAACTGTACAAGGGCAGCTGAGAGGGCTGCAGGCCAGCAGCAGGTAGAGAATGGGATGGCTGAGGTTGGTGAAAGGAGCATTGCAAACCTAGAAGAGCAGTCACAACCTAAGGAAGAATCATTCAGTGCTGCTCACCCCTTATGTAGTGGGTTTAACGTCACTGGGAGTATAGATGGGGAGGATGCAAATGTGGGATCAGTACTGTCACCTGATGTTACAATTACAGAAAGTGGCACTGGTGATGTCTCCACTGACCTCTGCAAGACTGGTGGCAACAAAGAGACTGGAGCAGAGTCACACACTGATCAGGTAACGGTGACTTCTTGGAGAGTCCAGGTACCGCAGGGCAGGATGTCACTGCAAGCACTGGGGCAGCGTTGCCAACAGTGAATGAGTTGAAAGTTCCCATGTGTGCAAAACCTGGTCCTGGTTTGGAAATCTGGGACAGTAGGAAACAAGAAGGGCAGGTTAAAGTGGTAGCACAGATGGGAAGTCCAGCTTGCCCTCCCTGAAAGATGGTATGGAAGCTGATGGCACTGGTACTAAACCTGAAAACAATGATGTTGATGGATCTAATCAAAGTAGTGCAGAACCTGTGTGTTGCCAGGAAAGCAGTGAGATCACTGAAGGTGCTGGGGAAAGAAAGGAGGGCACTGAAGCCCCTGGAGAGGAGCCAGCAGGAATTGATACCAGCAGCAGCGGCGTTGGAGGAAGCGCAGACTCTGCAGCTGGAGGGCAGGAAGCAGCTCGCTGTCGCCCTTCTGCTGATCAAACTGACGCTGAAGATGAAACAAGCAACAGCTTAGCATTGGACACTGCTCAAGAGAGCAAACGTGAGCCTGCAGTGCTCCCTCCAGGGGATGTGAGCACGTGCCTGGCCGACAAAGAGCCCGCACAAACAGAGGCAGAGATAGCAGAAAGGGCTTTGGAGCAGGAGGGGCTGAGGGGTGAGGTGAAATCACCCGCTCCCCTACCCAGGGGACAGGGACTGTCTGAGGGTCAGGGGACACGTGCTGCAGTGGCACCTCCTGGGCAGGAGCCAGCTCTGCAAAGTAATGACCCTGGATTAGTTCCATGTGCCAAGGGTGCAGACCGTGTGGAGGATAATTTAATAGGCACACCCTCTGAAATTCATCATGAAGAATCTAAACAAAACCAGCAAGTGGTGGCGGCGGAGGCAGGCTGGGCAGAGCTCACCCAGCAGCGTGCTGGGGAGCATGGCAGGGTAGCTGCCAGAGCTGGCTGGCCTAGGAACCATGTTGGGTACAAGGGCTTGTCAAAGCAGAACCTCTCACAGCAGACTGAAGGACACAAAGCTGAGCCTGCATCTTGTGCAAGTGGCAGGGAGCAGGTTTTGTTGGAGGAACTTCTTGCTGCTGTTGTGAAACCCTCTGCCTGCAGTCAGGAGGGGCCTGTGGCAGCCAGCAATGATGTGAACACTGGGCTGAAAGAGACAGTCCATTGCAGAAGTGTATGAGACCACGGCAGCAGCTGCAGAAGGCATCATGCATGGACCTGCATCAGCAGATGACTCACCAGGTGCAGAGAGCGACCTGTGTGTGGATTCAGGGCTGAATCAAGAACATGGTCCCAGCCAAACCCTACAAGAAATCTCCCTGCATAGCAGCACCCCAGAATTAATCATAGAATCATAGAATGGCCTAAGTTGGAAGGGACCTTAGAGTTCATCTAGTCCAACCTCTCTGTCATGGGCAGGGACACCTCTCAACTAATTAAAGGATGCTTTGGAAATGGGAGCCCCGAGTGATGCCTGTGAGGGTAAGGAAGTGTTAAGGCCAGTGACAATAAGTCCTGTTCCAGCATATCCAGAGGGTCAGGAGGATATGGGAAGCCTGCTTCCCCGGACAGCACTTTAGCCCATTGCAGAAGAGCCCATGTGTGACAGCTACTCCAGTACTGACACCATTTGTCCAGCTAGTGAGAGTCATGCTGGCCCCAGTGCAAAAGCAGCTCAGGGGGAGGTCTTGGCTGAGCCTGTTGAAAAGCAAAGCCAAGCTGTACCAAATCGTCCCGCTCACCATTTTGGTACCATTTACATGCTGTTGAGTCACTGGAAAATGTGAGAATAAAGGGTTTGGATTTGTCAGATGATAGGAGACCTGGAATTAGATTCCAAGCAGCTAGAGGAAGAGTCCTGGAGCCAAGTAGTGGACAGCAAGTTCTTACAGCAGCAAAACAAAGATGCTGTAAAACGACAAGATGTTGTTTATGAGCTAATGCAGACAGAGATGCATCATGCCCACACCCTAAAGATCATGAATGACGTGTACAGTGCAGGGATGTTAAAGGAGCTTCAGTATGATCAGCAAGTCGTGGACAAGATCTTTCCCTGCCTGGAAGACTTACTGCATATCCACAGTCACTTCTTCCAGCAGATTCTGGAAAGGAAGGAGTCATTGGCAGGCAAAAGTGAACTTTGTTATCAAGAGGATAGGTGACATCCTAGTGAATCAATTCTCTGGTGAGAGTGCCGAGAGAATGAAGAAAACGTATGGCAAATTCTGTGGGCATCACAATGGGGCAGTAAATCACTTCAAAGATCTCTACTCCAAGGACAAGAGGTTTCAGGCATTTGTCAAGAAAAGAATGAGCAGCTCACTGGTGAGGCATCTTGGGATTTCTGAATGTATCTTGTTGGTAACACAGAGAATCACAAAGTATCCAGTCCTTTTACAAATGATACTGCAGTACACCAAAGAAATTGAAGTGGAACATGAAGACTTAGTCGTTGAACCTCATTAAGGATGGGATTGCTGCAGTCAACAGCAAAGGCAGCAACTATGAGAAGAAAATACATCTCAGTGAGATCTACAACCAGACGGACAGCAAATCCATTGTGAGGATGAAGAGTGGCCAGATGTATGCAAGAGAAGCCTTGAAGCATTGGAAGCTCATCTGAGAAGGGCCCATTTCACTAAAAAACACAGCTGGCTGATTAAAAGAAGTCCAGGAAGTTCTCTCTCACATGCTCATATTCCTTTGGGAGAAGGGCCAGAAGTATGACTTTGCCTCACTGGACCAAAAATCCCCTGTGATCTCTCTGAAGAAGTTGATCATATGAGAAGTGGCTTACGAAGAGAAGGGTTTGTTCCTGATCAACGTGGGTGTAAAAGATCCCAAAATGGTGGAAGTCCATGCCAGCTCCAAAGAAGAGCGTTATGGGTGGATACAGATCATTCAGGATACAATGAACACCATGAATAAAGATGAAGAAGTCCCTTGTGGGTCTGAGTTTGAAAAGGAAGTGTCAGATGTAAAAGTGAGAGGACTGAAAGAACAACTTGAAGAACAACCTGAAGAAGCAGCAGACACAGCATCAGGAGGAGAGACAGTGGAGAGAGAAGGAATGGGAAGTCTGTGAGAAGGAGCTGGTGGGGCAGGAGGCCCACGTGACCCAGCAAGAGGAGCAAGTGCAGAGAAGGTGGCAGGATCTGGAGCGAAGAAGTCCACCTACCAGCTCAATCTGGAAAGGCATTGCACAGTGCAGAAGTAGCTGGAGAGGGAGAAGGTGCAGTTCAAGCAGGACGTGGAGCGATTAGCTCAAATGTGGCAGGAGCCTGACCACAACCAGGTTTCAAATATACATGAGAAACTTGGAAGAGTCCCTTCCCAGCCCAGTGCTGATGACTCCTCCAAGCAGAAGAGCCCTTCTCCTCCTAAACAAGAGCACTTTGATGCAGAACTGTCTTTCTCCCCAAAAAGGAACAGTCTTTCAAGGACACACAAAGAGAAAAGCACTTTCCATTTGCTTAGTACAACAAACCAGACTAACAAGGCAGTCAAGGAACAGCCCCAGATGCTAACCCGCCTCTATGTTTTAGCCAAACCAAAGAAGGAAAAGAAGAAAAAGGGCAGGGGACATCGCTCCCAACAGTCTCATTCTCACTCAGAAGCACCTCCAGAGGGTGAGGAGATAGATCTTCTGCTGAGCATGGACAATTCCATTGGTACAGTGGACATGTCCCTGCCCACTCTACAGCACATGGCTGGTGCCTGCACCTGACAAGCATCTGGAGGTTTTCAATGAAACATGTTATGAAGTCTGCTCCATGGTGGGAAGGGGCCTCTCTCCCGTGGTTTTGCGTGAGCTCTCACTGCAGAGGCTGCCCACGCTGCGCCTCGTGCTGTCTCAGTTCACACCTTGGGTTAAATGGATTGGGATGGACCTTTCCTGGCTCTTCTTACTGTTAAAGGATGAGAGAACATAGCCTTAAGGGGTCTGGGCCTTCAAATTCCCCCTTTCTGGGGAGCCTAACCAAAAGCAAGCATTTAGTAGAAGATTTGGACTCTACAGACAATGCTTACACACTGGCATATATAGATATACAGTATATATACATATATGTACGTATGTATCCACTGGGATATGCTTACAGTCTGTACAGCCAAGCTTGGCTCGGCCCATGGGGATAGGGGATACCTGATAAATTTCAGGGAGTGTGTAGATATTTAATCTCCTGCCTGTACTGCTCCAGTTGTAACACCAAGAACTCCCACACCCCTTCTGTGCTCATGGTTACAGGGGCTGCTTGGTTTCTGAAAGGTACCTTTCACCAGGTAGCAGTGACAGCATCAAAAACAAAAATTCAGAGGGGGACAAATAAAATTTTAAGTAATTCCAAAATATTTTCATGGGGCAGAGGGTTTAAACATCAAACTGTTTCTGTCTTCTTTGGATATATATAAAAAACAATGCAGAGAAATTTGGTAGGCTTCTAAGGCAACCCCAGGGAGCAAAATCAGATTCTTCCTATTACTTAGATTCTTTGTTTAAATATTTTATTTGGGTTTTCTCATACCTCTAGGAGGTCAAAGGAAAAAGCAAAACATGGAGTGATTTCCTGGGTGACTTGGTCTAGGTGATCCTGCTCTGGCAGGGAGGTTGAACTAGATGATTCCTTCCAACCCCTAACATTTTATGGTTCTATTTTTTTCAAAGAAGCATCTCACCTGTTCATCTAAAGAGCTTTTCTTTAGTTTTTGTTCCATATGAATGAATTTAATACACTCAGTTACACAACCCACCCAGCTCTCCCCCAAAGCACATTTCCTATCGTATTATCCAGCCTGGTTCTCAGAGCTTCTGGTGAACTAGCAGGTTTGCACACCTGTTATAACCTGCCCATAGATGTTCTGTAGTCAAAACAGCCTTTAAATGTCAACCCTTTACTTTTAGCATACCACTTCCTGTAAGTACTCCATCCTTGACACTCATCTACTTGAAAAGCATGTGGCTTTGCTAAGGTAAAGCCATACATTTCCTCTAATTTCTCCTCATAAATTATATTTCTTGTGAGGATGTGTTTCATAACAGATTTAGAACTAACTAAAATGGGAAACTCACATTAAGTTCCCAGTTCTGCTGAAAGATTTTGATTTAGAGGCTTTCTCTATAGTCCTTTCTATTAAATGGACATCATGGTACAGCTCAGTTTGTAAAGCACAGGCTACAAAATGATGACATATGAATAAAACCAGTAGAGTTTGAGGTGTTGGAGATAATCAGTGATATCAATACAGCTTCTCATTTTTGGTGATTCTTTATTATCTAGTTCAGGCACATTTAGAAAAATATCATGATAAAAGATAAAGATGAAACATCCAAACTTATCTTTAAAAATTCATACTGAATTTGCATCTCAATATTTCCACAATTCTGTTTAAAAGCCCACTCTGGAAAGAGCTGCATTATACAGAGAATTAATGACTGTCTCTTGACTATTTATGCTCAAAAGAAGGCATGCTGAGTGACTACACCTTTTTACACATTTTCAATGTTCTTTAAAGTTTACGCAATTGTTAAAATATTGCCAGTGTTCTTTATTCATCAGTTTTATCTTTTTCTACAGGAAGAAAGCAGACAGCTACTAAGCATGTCCCTTTGTCCATGACTTCACATCTTACCTGCATTAGTTCAGGAATCAATTCAGTCAGCTCAATTTCTCAATAAGCTTTGGAAGATCTACAAATCATGTCTCCCATCACAGAAATTGTTCCCAAGTTCTGTAAATCCACATGGTTTCTTTTCAAATCCCTTCCTAACGTCTTATATGAAATGTGTGTGGCTTTCCAAGACACAAGTATTCCAAGACCTCCCTATCTCTCAGTTTTCTTCCCTTGCCATTGCCTATTCACCCACAAAAGAGAACAAGCAGAAGTATTCAGTATTTTTCAGCTTGCCTTTATCTTACTGAGCTGTGGTGCTGAGTTAGAAAGGGTGATTCTCTAAGGTTAGTGAGCTCAGTTCCAAACACACTTTCCAGATACAATAGTAACTGTATCACACTATTGCTTTTCTAGAAAAGGAAGAAAACTGTAAGAAGCACTCTTTTAATTATACTGTCCAAAACAGCTTGACATAAGACTCCAAATATCACTCAAATTACTTCTAAAAGATAAGTCTTTTTGCCACATTACACGCAAGACCTAGCTAGTGAATCTCCATACAGTGTAACTGTCAGCATATAGAGAAGAAACTGTGTGCCCTCCTAGAAGAGGTCACAGGGAAACTATGTTAAAATCATAGCATTTAAGAGATTTGTACATTATTTATCCCCACACTTAAGAAATGCCCACACGCTTGAGCTACTGGAAAATAACTGCAAGATTGCTTCAAGTCTGCACCCCACTGACAGTCCTGCACATAGTGATCTGGAACAAGCAGAGATGGCCTCTGTGCAGCTCAAAGTGTCTTACAAGGAGTATGGATATTAAGACAGTGAGTTGCTGGATGCTGAACATCTTGCCTCAGAATACACCCTGAGACAGAAAGAGGAAGAAAGCGAGTGTGCTTCTCTGCTAAATTACCTCCTGTGAGTAATCTCTGCTCTTGGTGTGACTCAGTGACACAAGTACAGCACAGCCAGTAAATGATCATGGCTTTACAGACAGAAAACTGTCTTTTTGTGTCCTACCATCATTTGTGTAACACCTTCTTAGCTGCTGTGCTTATTGCTTAGCCACCAGAAAAGCTTCAATTACTATTATTTATTCATCTATTACAAGACCTAACTTTTCAAACCTGTGTGGACAGATGACAATTGCATTGCTTACTTAAGCCTCATCACACAAAACTGATTTAAATTAGGGATGTATGCAATGGATATTAGATTTACAGCATAAAAGTGCTAAAATTAGGGGTGAACAACATGAACAAGAAGAACTAGAAATGCTGAGGCTTGATTTCCTTGGCCTGCCTGTGTAAAAAGTCGTTGCTGAGTTTCACTACTTTGGCACTCCTAGAATTGACCAAATATTCCCTCCAAAGCTAGGAGCTTTTCTAGATTTGTTTAGTTCCACCTTGTATTCTACTCCAATACATTCCACAGCATACAAAAGATTTTTTAAATTGAAAATAAGTAATGATACTTAGAAAAACTGTACATAACTATTATGTTTATTTAGCAGAATGAAATACAACTAAACTACTCTCAGACTTTCCAGACTAATCTGTAATAACTGATATTAGATGCATTCTTAGTATGCCACAACTATGTTGCAGAATGTGTTCACTTAACTCACCTTCATGAGCTGCTCTGTGAGCATATGAAAATACTCATTGCCTCATCCATAATTTAAAATCAATGACACTGTATCAGGGCAATGACTTAGTAAAATGTATTTCTCCATTAGCTGCTGGTAATTGGATGCTGACCATGCTCTCTGCTGACCCAAGCAACAACTGTCACAGCAACTTCCATTAAAAAAAAAAAAAGTTGAAAAGTCTCTCTGTCAGATTTCTATTTCAAACAAACAGAAAAGAATACTTCCCTTTAAAAAGAAAACACTGCCCTCCTTTGGCTCAGACATCAATGCTCTTCATGTTAGGATACAGCAGGAAAACCCCTTCTGGAGGAGAGAAGTCTGGGATCACATCCTTTAGCTGATGGAAGAGACCTCACAACCCATGGGCCTCATTTTATAATAAAATACTGGAGTCCAGTTGTACTGCAGGTTAAAGCCAAATGTGAGAGATGGCTGCTTGCTTTTCTAAGAGACAGGGAAACACTTTTAGGAAGTTGTAGACATACCTGAAAAGTAGGTGGCATGGAAAAACAGAAATTTTTCCTGTTATTTCTAGATGTAAATAAATACAGCTTATGAGACATCATTAAAATTCAGGTGAACAATGGAAGCAAGATAAAGCATAATTACCCAAATTACAAATCAGAGCAACTAACAGAGAATAAAAAAATAATAAACAAGCCAACAACAGAAAAAAACCCTTATTATGGTTTAAAATCTTAGCTGAAAGATATAACCCTCAAAACCCACAAATCTCCTGCCATGCTTGCAATGGACCTGGAGGTGGGAATATTTATTAAATGTAACTCTTCCTGCAGTAGTCCCTGGAACCAGCCTTCATCCGAATTACAGTGAACACACTTCTAGAGCCTGATTCTGGGACATGACTAAATGGCTTGGCAATAGCTTCCCTGCTTTCTTTCAGTAGGGAAAACTTTGCATACAAAGCAACTGTTTTAGGAAACGTAGATAGAACTCAGCTAAGCAAACTGTAGAGATCTGTAGATAGCTGTAGAGATCTGGTTTCCAAACACATGCAAAGTGTACAACACACAGAGCAGGAATAATTAGCATTAATGAATGCCAACTTCATCACTAAAGCCTGGTTGTTGAATCAGAACACTGATGGAGTGTGGAACTACCACTCCACAGGGAACTAATAGAAGGAAAGGGACTGAAGCCTATTGGGAAAGTTAAATATGAAGGGGACCTTCTGTGAAGAGAGTATTAAGATAAAACATATGTCTTTTGTCCTTTGTAAGGCAAATACACCCTCTGACAATTTGACTAACAAGAGAAGTGCTGTTAAGAGTCACATACTGAGAGGCTGCTTGGGTAGGGATTGGTTGGTTGGTGGTGGTTGGTTGTTTTTAATCACAGTTCTTCTAAGTTTGTCAAAGGAAAAACTGAGTACATATCTTAGGATCTGGCTCTTCATACACTAGCTGGATGTAAAGAACAAGTAAGAGATTTTTACAGAGAATCCATGGAACTTAAGAAAGCTTTTTATCCATTAGTCTCTTGTACATCAATCTTCACTTTCTATCTGAAATTCTTCCACTGCATGCCACCTCTGAAGTTACCGCATTTCATTCCCAAAGGACAAAACTCATGATAATAGAATTATAAAGCAATTCTTCATTTTCCACTGAGAAGGTATCATTTCATGTTAAGTGGTTCAGTATAATTTTCCTAAAAATAAGGTCAGCTACTCCTCCCATCCCCCCCCTCAAGCAGGTACTACACTCTTGCCTTATATTTATGATCAAAGACTAGGGAGCTGTGAGCTACTGCCCATCAACTAATAATAATAATTTGCCCCTGTAGGATACTGGGCCTGCCAGAACCCTGCAGGAGTCAGAACTTGCACTAAGAACTTTGATGCTCTACAAAAATGAGAAGGTTTGCTTAGACCTGAAGAAATGTTAGAAGCATTAATGCTCATGGCTGAAGAGCACAGTGGCTAATAAAACAATCCTAACATTTTTAGAGACTAAGCCATTTACAGAGTAACATTTTTTAATCTTTGGGTTTGGCTTTATGGTCACAGCTTCCTTCTGTCCTTCTTCAATAATTTACTTGAATTGGAAATGGGGTTTGTTCACTGCACGCTTACTGTTTTCTCTTTTCAACTGTCAGCTTTCCCAAATCAGAACTGGAAACAATTGCTCCAGTGTGATTCCCACCCAGGAAAGTTGTAAAGGAAGCCACTCAAACACAAAGATAAGAGATGATATATAATAACCACTTCAACAGTCTCAAAAAACCCCAACTTTCTAACTAAAAAAATACCACCTTGTTAAAACATTTTTATAAAGGAAGAGATGGGAAAAAAAGAAGTGCTGCACCATTTCAGTGCTGTGAATCAAGAAATTAAAGTAACTTTTTCCTTGATACATTCAGATAACTCATGTGTGTTCAGATTCTGGCAGGGTTCACAGATATCTTTTAAGCTTGAATTCCTTATCACAAGCCTTGCATTTAAAAAAAAAATAAATCTCAATTTCAGATTATTTTTTTTTCAGGGAAACACCAACTCATAATAAAACTAGGATCTGGCACAAGTCTATTAAAATAACTGGGAAACAGCCCATTTTATAGGGGCAAAAATGTACTCAAAGATGCCTTTCTCAAAAAAAAAAAAAAAAAAAGGTTGGTTGTTTGGTTTGTTGGTTTGTTTGTTAGGGTTTTTTTCCATACATGAGGCTTCTCTCAACTGAGATTTCTCTGCTATTGTATTATTATAAGCATTATTGATCATTAAGTCCATTAAAAGCATTAGTCACCTTAAATAATTCATCTCTCCAGACTAGATTGAGCCACAGATGCCATCAGCAATAACCTTCCAGGAGACTTATAGTAATGAAACTATAGCAAAGAAATTGTAGCTGTAGCATAGCTACAGCTTAAATAGACGATGTCCAAGAATAAGCAAGACACAAATAACTGAGCAAACACTCCACGTGGTTACATTCCACCATGGATTTCTCGGAGCTCCAGAAACCAGGTATGTGACAATAGGAAATGCAGCAACTTCAAATGGAGCATCTCTATGCAGATGTCAATGATACTTCTTAAAGTAGGGAGCTCTGAAAAAAAAAAAAAAAAAAAAAAAAAGAAAAAGAAAAAAAAAGTGTGCATAGATTTTGTCCTTCTCATTGTCAGCCTTTTAGTATCTGCTGGTGACGGACCTTGTTCTGCAAAGTGCAGCTGCCTGTTCAGGCACTTTGGGGAGCATTTCAGATACATGAGGGAGGCAGGCAGCAGAGAAAGTGACAAATGACAGATTTGTTTTAGCTAATAAATCGTCAGGGCTTTGGAATTCTGCCTGGCACTCTGGGCCCAGTCCTCTTCACCAGTTGCATGTTACAGAGCTAGGAACAAGCCAAAACACTCTGTAAAGAAAAAGTCCCTTGGGGCACAAGTGTGAGAGATCAGTGTATGCAGTTCTGCATGAGCCTCTCTTTGAATGCCTGTAGCAAGAGCAGGCACCCCAGTTGGAGCACTTGCAATGAAGCTGATCAACCCCCTGTGTAGGCAGAATTCAAGCCACAGAGATATTTTTTTCAAAAAAGGTTTGAAGTGGCAAAACACCTAAAAATATCTCCCCTACTTTTTTCCCTGTTAAATGCAAAGATTCAGAGAAAATACAGAGAAGAGCCAATGGGCTGACACACTGTTGGATTGTGTATCGGGATCTGCCTTGCTGCTGGAGCACAGGGCTCATGAAAGCAACATCCTGCCCCAGAAGCCAGCAGTAATTCTGCAGCCAGCACTGAAATCCGTGTTTCTAGAGCTAGACTGCATGGAGAACTCACACTAGCCACCTCATCACTCAGACTGTTGTGCAGGAAATTTCTGCATCCAAATTGAGATCCACCTGTTTTTTGCAATCCTCTTGCAAACAAAAATCTATTTGGATTGTATTAATTGAATTGCTGGTTAACCAACAAACTTTGATCAGATTAAATCTCCCCCATCCATTTAACAGTGACAATTCTAATGACTACACATTTAACATCTGAAGTGTTTTGCATTTAACTGCACTGTGGAACAGAAGAAACACACAGGTTAGCTGGTTACAGACCTGGAGGGCTCTAGGAAAGACAAAGAAGGAAAAATTCCTATGTTCTCACTGGTCACACTCACTTTAGAAGGATACCAGCAGCCAGATATATTAGAGAACACTGTCAAAAGCACAAGGAACACATACTCTGGGACAGGGCATGCACTGCCAAGCTCCCTGCATCTCTTTATTACAAAAAGGTGAAGAAAATATTAGGTGTGACTAAGTGATGAAATAAAAAATGGTGTCTTACTAGTTTCTAAACTGGTACCCTTCAGTAAGCTACCCAATAATTACCTAGTATCTTTAATTAACACAATGGAAAATTATTAGAGATGTAGAAATGACTTCTGCCAACATAGTTCCTGAATTACTGCTGTCTCTAGGATCATAGATCAATGGAGTGAAGCAGAACAGGCTTTTATTCACAGGGATAACCAGACTGATCATTCCAAAGTCCAGTGAAGAGCCCTTTTCTTCTGCATGCTGCATATGCTGAGTTACCTAGATAAGCATTATGAGTTGATGTATCAGATGGAAGAGAAAGGAATTGGAAATGGAAGGACAGACCAGTAAAATATAGACAGTCTGATGCATTGCCCAGCCACTGTCTTGTTTTACAGGAATTATAACAGAATTAAACTTTAAGGAGTATTTGAATTAGTCTGGAGTACTAGATTTATTTTATTTTTTGTGGGCAAATGCTCTCAAAATCTAGACAGATGCATGAGAGCAAATAGCAGAGCAGAATGGACAAGTGTGAAGGAAAGAAGGTCTATTTTTATACACATGTACCAGATGTCATGCACAAGTCACTCATTTTCAGACAGAGGTTCAGATCCACATTTAAAAAAAGTTATTCATGAAGAACAACATCTATGGATTTATCAGAATAGAATTAACAGATGAGTGGCTATGAATGCACACGGGCAGTTGTGCATGGTTTCCAGATGGCCAGTTCTGGATGCAGCTTCAGAAGCAGCATTTGCAGATACCAATGCTCATTTGCATAACATGCCCTCAAAGTGTATCTCAAAATTTTCAAGACTGTCTCAGCCACAACAAAGCTTGTGTCTTAAACTGGTAAGTGGTGAGTGAGGAGGGAATAGGGGGAAGAGAATATACACCTGGGAGACTTAGTGACAACTATAAATACACCTCCTTTTACAGGTTAAATCTGCAAATGACACATTTAATGCACTTCTGTCACCATCTTTGTAAACTGTTGTTCTGCCAGTAGGTTACTGTCATACAGTGTCAGTCAGACTAGCTTTGAACATGCTGTGAATTTACTAGTACTATTACTGCTTTATTAGCATGCACTAAGCACGTGCCACAGCTCCTTTCTGAAGTTCATTATAACAGAAAAGCACTGGCAGCTGTCATTTCCCAACAAGGCATGCAGCTTTAAAAGGCTGCCTTTATATATATAGTGTGAAACTGATACATTGAATGCATTTTCATAATGCTTTGTGCAAGAAAAATAATTCCAAACATTTTGTTGTACACTAGAAAGTGCCAGCAAAGTCATACAAATATATATTACCCAACTGTATGCTCAGAGCTGTATTCTAATCTTTACTCAAAGTTTATTGTCTTCCTTGAAAATAATACACAAAGGAATATTTCTGGGGTTGTTTTAAAACATGCTGACAAAAAGCAGGATACAATATCTCCTGAGAATGCAAAATACAGTTTTCCTATTTCAAAATCCTTTAATGGCTTGCTTAATATACTAACTGCTTACATCATATACATCCACATTCACAAAATTTATCTTCAAACTGGACTCTTGATCAAACCACCCTATAACAAAAGCAGATGAATGCATTAAAATTGTACAGTGACACCTGATGGAAGATCAGCCACTACACTTACCTACAGTACTCTGACTCTGTCCCAATATTCTCTGAAATAAACAGAAGCCTTCCTTCAGTGTATTTCTGACTGAAAAAAATCCCAACAAACAAACAAAACCAAAACCAAACAACAAACAAACAAACAACCCAAAACCATAAATCTTCTCTATTACTGATACTGAGAAAGTAAGAGAGCAGCAGCAGGAATGTCTATACTATAACACCTTTGGAGCAAGGAGTCAGTGAGGCTCCGAGCAGTGCAGAAATCAAAAATGCCTCCCAACCAAATAACCTCCTGTCTCTGACTCCACTCTTCCTTTTTGTCTTTTCAAGATAGAAAAACATGTGGAATAATTTTTCAGTGGTTTAATTTCAAGACACTGCTGCTGTGGATTTCTAGATGTAACCACATTAGCACAGTTACAGGAACTGAGGGGGAAGCAGGTGAAAAGGGCTGCTGAAGGTTTTGATGTTGTAGCTCAGTTCACTGTGCAAGGCTGAACTCTACAAAAAATGAGTGGTCTTGAAGTTTGCCTCGACCAGGCTACAAACACTGCTACACTGTTCCTATAAACAGAAGTCACAGCGCACACTGTGCTTTAGCTAAAATGTGTCATCTGTACTTAACTCTGAGCCAACTTCCTTTTCAGGTCACTAGTAAATCATTTTAATTAGGAAATAGTTACAGTAATAAAAATGTGAACCTACTACCAGGAAAGTTTAGCTACAGTGTTTTCAATTTGAGGTTCAAAATCCTCCAATCATTATGGATGTAACACAAAGTTGCCTGACCAGCTACAAAATCATGAGCTTGAAGAATCATTTCAGTACCAAACCTGAAGCCATTCTTTGGTATTTCTCTACTGTTTTCATGACCATCACAGATTCACAGATATTAGGGGTTGGAAGGGACCTAGAAGATCATCTAGTCCAACCCCCCCCACCAGAGCAGAATCACCTAGACCAAGTCACCCAGGAACAGATCCAGGCGGGTCTTAAGTGTCTCCAGAGATGGAGACT
>JANHGL010006564.1:60166-71659 GCA_024611195.1 Ceyx melanurus
TTAACATATTTATAAACATTAATGAGGTCCCCCCTCAGTCTCCTCTTCTCCAGGCTAAAGAACCCCAGCTCTCTCAGACTCTCCTCATAAGGGAGATGCTCCATTTCCCTAATCATCTTGGTAGCCCTGCGTTGGACTCTCTCCAGTAAATCTTTTTTTATTTTTAAAATAAATTTATTTATTTTTTTAAATATCTTTTCTGAATCTGGGGTGTCCAAAACTGGACACCCAGACAGTGATCTGATAGTGTGCTTGTTATCAATATGCATCAAAACTGGGCTTGGACATGGCTACATCAGCTGATGCTATTGCTATAAAATCAAACAAAAGGCTCAAAGGAGTGGCTGCAGGAGCAGCTGTCCCCAGATTTCCCCTGCCCCCAACCTCCCCTGGCAGTTTACAACACATATTTTAAAAGGCAGTCAGCCCACTGCTAGGTACTCCACCACCTCTGTTCAACTTAGTAATGAAACCCTCAGGAAGATTAACTGATATTTTATAACCAAATTAACTTTCATATGAATGTCCATTACCCCAGTGAAAATAATTCACACATGGAAATAGCTAAACTCATTGTGCTCTGACAGTTAATTCTATTACCCATCTTGCTTTTAAGATGGTCAGTGTTTCTCTGCTGCTGCTCCTTTCTGTTCTTCCTTATAAAACAAACACAATGTCAGCAAGAAACAGGTACTTCACATTTACATAACATCTTTTATCTGAAGACCTTATTTCACTAAAAAAATCAGACTACCACAAAAGAAAATGTTTCTTAGCACAAAACTCATAAAAACTAGCAAGCCACAGAAATAGTTCTACAGTGCCTTCAAAATTACAGAACACAGGTATATGTTTAAATACAAAGAGTCTTTGGGGCAAGAAATAAACAAGATCATGTCACCAGCGTCCCTTTAACTAAATCCCATCCCTCTCTCTGCTGGTAAATGAGTGTCCATTTCCACCAAAAAGCTGTGAAGGTCTTCCACAAGCCTAACTGATCCCCAGGTCCTCATGAAAGGCAAAGGCCTTCTGTAAAGTAGTGCAGCTCCAGAGTCCCAGGCTGGTCTTCATCTATATACACATACATACAACTAGATACATGCACCCAAACACAGAGAGCTGTACTTCCCAATCTCTCTTTCAAAGGCACTGACTGCAGAAGCAAAGCAAGCAGTCTGACTGAAAGGCTCTTCTTTCAAATGGAGCTTTAATGAGCAAAAACACTTGCAGAGCAGCCTTATTTTTAAGCCTTGACTCAGTAGGGCAGGCAGAACAACTCCCCAGGCTCTTTGGTGCCACATGGACTAGAATGCCCTTGGCACAACAACAAGAGCTTGACTCTGTATTTTGCAGGGATCAGTACATCTCACATGACATGGCCCTGAATCACATTCTCCTTCACCCTGAGGAGTCTTTATAACAGGCTCTTATTGAAATACAGCTTTTACTCTGCATCACTGTTACTAATGGCTTAGATCTAGACATGAGTAACAACTGCACAACATCCATATTCACTAGGCTACTGTGAAAGCCTGTCTAGCACCAGCTAATAATTTACATGGTAATTGTATCTGCAAGAGGAAGCCCGTATGGCCAGTATAATAGAACAATATTGACACAGGCAAAAGAAATTAATTAAAACTTTTAGATGAGAGCTACACAGTTGAGTCAAGATAAAATCTTTAGTTCCACAGGCATAAGATTTTACAAAATTCAGAGGTAACAGGTTATGTAATTCCACATGGTTTAGGATCTGCCCTTCCAAACTTAGTTGTTGAAATTCTTCTGCTGTACATGACATGTCTGAGAACAATAAAAGACATAATGAAGACAAAAGATCATAATGTTTTCTAGCTTTACTGCTATCAACAGGAGAGCTTTGAAGCATGCTGTTGTATCACTAAAAGAAAAAAAAAACACAAAACCAAACAACTGATCCAAATCCTCCTTGTGATCCTCAAAGATTTGGAATTAAACCAGTAGGTCTCTCTATACAGACGACTCAAGATCAATAAGGTAAATTTTGAACTGGTTCTGATCAATATGAAGCAAAAATTAATAACTTTCAACACAAATCTGAAAATGCAAGATGTGCTTGATTTTCAGTAATGTCTGAAAGCAGCTCTCAATACATTACTCAACACAAAAGCTTAAATAAAACTAAGCAAGTTATCAGGAGAAATAGATCAGGAGAAAAAACTAAATACTAGTGTTTATAATTTCTTTATGCTTCACCAATTGCAATGGTCAGCATCTCAGGCCTTTTGTCCTGCAAAGTTACCTGCATTTACCTTGGTACACAGAAGGTGTCTCAGGAGTCCAAATCCAGATTATGTCTAGAAGTGTGAAAAACAAACAGTAATTTCTGAGAACTACCTCTCCACATAGTGGACAGTGCTTCACAAAACTAAGGTTCATTTTTTGGTGAGACTTCAGAGGTTCTTAATCACGATTAAGAAAAAATTATTTGTCAACCTTCTGCACTTTCAACCTTTCTTCTGAATATAATTTTTTTTTTAAAGGTAGATTCTGACTGTGCTACCCCCTGAAAATGAAGTGGTTCTGCTATTCACTATCCCATCTTTAATCAAGATCAGGGCCATTCATGCTTTTAAATGAATTTCAAGACAACATTCCATCTGAGGAGTATAAAAGAAAGCTGTTTCTTAAGAGGGAAGTAGTTTGAGGTGAATTTCTGTTTTATATGTTCAAGCTATTTTTAGAAGCAGAACAAGAAGACTAAAGCGGGGTGGACTTTGAACTTGATTTCCTTCCTCCCTTCTACTCACACAGAATGTCATGGCACCCTCACTTATATAACTTCACACTACCTGCTTGGTTTTAATACAACTGTTCATGTAAATAAAATTACTCATGTTCCTTAAATTTTAAGATTACATTTTAAATTTGCTGCTCTCAATCTCTCTGCTGCATTTGCTTGGACTGTTTTTGTTTTTTTTTAACACACCAAGTTACTTTCCCTCTTTATAAAAAAAAAAAACCCTCCAACAAAAAGCCAGGAATACACAGTTCTTTCACAAAAAAAGCTGCAAAATGGTGCTTGCTCAGGAGATATCTGATGAAGCACTTAGAACTCAGACAACTTCTAGCTTAACAATTTCCAGGGAAGAGCTCAAGGTTCAGTTGAGATATCACACAGAGCGAGATGTGTGTAGCTGCCAACAGGCTGCAATAACACCTGGGTGTTGGACTCATTAAAGATTTAACCAGAGAAGTCACGTGCACACTGAAGAATGGCTGACAAGTGCCATGCCTAAAGCACGTCTCAGAAACTTGGAAAAAAGGAAGTAAAATGGATGAGGAAGATGGCACTTTCACCAGCATTTCTCTGGCAGATGATTCAGGTAAGAAATCACAGTAATTTACTGATGCAATACAGCTTCCATGGGGTGAATAATAGTACTGGGGGAGCGCACAAATCTGTAGATCCTAATTACCAGGTATGATGTATTTTAGCAAATACCCTCAAGTAAATTTTTCTAGTTGTATAGTTGAATAAGACTTGTGATTAAGATTTTAGGGGTATGGGGGCTACCACAGTTTTCATGTAATAGCACACGTATATATGGTAATATACATTCATCAGCTGAGCAAATGGAGCCTCAGAGTGCTTAGAAAAGTTACAGAAATGTTAGTACTCTCAGAGAAAAAACAGATAATGCTGGCCTTTCTTCCTGAATATGGAACAACCATCTCATTGACATAGTCTAGTGAGAGCTCACAAGAAGTGCTGCAAATTAATTGGTAATGGAAATAAGCTTATCTATTTAAATCCTAACTATTAAGCATTTAATTGTTCTAACAGAAACTACAAAAGCAAGGACTGCCTCCTCTTTCAACCCGTTCATGCCCCTCCCCCAACCCTTCTAGCTTATGGAAAAAAAAATTATTTGGAATGGGAAGTAGGATAGTTCTACATACTGGAAAAAAATGAATTGAGTGAAATGAAAATGAATATGAATTGCTAATAAAAAATTTAGAAAAGTGTGGCTAGGGTATCAACTTGATCACATCAGCATGGTTGCTATAGAGCAGTGCTAATTTACTCTAGCTGATAATCTGGATTGATTATTAATTAATGAGTCCTACTTTCCCCCAACCCCTTCTGTAAATTTTACCCCTCAAACATGGAGTTGGTCTTATTTTTAGAACATAATTTTCTATCAATTTCCTGTTAGTGTGATGCTGCTGAACTGGGTTTTAATGCACTCTGGACACCACATAGCCTAATGACATGAAGAAGAGGTTGACCCAAACTATTCACAATAAGATAAACTATCAGAGCAGTACTGAAGGGCTTTCCCAACAGTGAACCCGACCCTTTCCCTGAAGCAAGATATAAAGGAGTAAGGAAAAGGTTTCATGACTTGCTGCACCACTACTATGGCAAGGACAGATGATGGGCAGCATTTTATCTTTGCAAAGCATCCAGAAGCAGCCAAGTTATCCCTAACTTCACAACACTAGACAGGTTTGGATCTGCCCTCTCCCACACACAGGTGCTTTTGGCATATTGCTGGCTTAGTCTTTCAGAAGATAAGTCTCTTTAGAAGGCAAACACCCAGTAACCTCTTCTATTAATTTCAACTCAGCACCCTTTCAGCTTTGGAAATGTTAATACACACGAGAAAACAGAGGCACAAAGTTAAAAACTCTCTCATTCAAACATCAACTGACACTGGATAGACAAAATCAATCCAGGCATTCAGGGCTTCATATTCACCAGTGCCAAGCCCTGACAGATGTCACTGCTATAAAAGTAGCTGCTCAGCAACAGTGCAAATAAGACTCTATTGCACCTCAAACTGAGCACTTCACATTTACTACTCTTGACTGCAGTAACACATCCACAGTCAGGAAAGCCTCATGTTCACAACACAGAGGACCATAAACAAGGCTTCTTTACACAAGATCTGCTACCAATATAACAGCTTTTGCCCTAGCAGTAAAGAGGTGGGTACAGTCACTCAGTAGGGAGATAAATTCAAAGTAGCTGAAAATATGTGACATCTGCAGGCAAGCTTTTATGTTGAAGGCATAGAGGGATAATACAGTAAGATTCATGGTGAGCATGATGGCCCTGGTCCATTTCTTCTGCCAGGAATGTCTGGAGGCTAGAGAAAAAGGTATAAGAAAATTCCTAACCTATGGTAGGAAAAGACTGTCATATACTTCGTAGGAAACAGTCTTCCTTATGCCTCCCCGTTGAAGCTAAGACTAATTACAGTAATTCTGGAGCATAGAAGCTCACAAACAGAACATACATTATAGCTGTAACTGTAAGGCTGGAAAAGAACAGGGAGGATAAAATAAAAGTTTGACATGGTGAGATAAATATTCCTTAGGATGGTCTATAGCAAGTTGAAGAAAGGCATAAGGAAACTAGTCTTGCAATACAAAGATCCTACACAGACTTTGCCTGAAGAGGAGCTGATGTTCTAGAAGCAAGTGTTCCATGATTAAATTTTAAATAGGATCACAACCATGTGCTGGTTTTAATGAACTTTAGCATGTTTCTAATTGCATAAGGTTTGTCTCCTGAATCTTAAAATGCACTGGAAAAGATACTAAACAGACAAGTAGAACAACATGCTGTATATGTACAATCTGAACCATAATCAGAGTAAAGTTGTCATATCAAAGTTTCTTTAGTGCAGCGAGGAGCCATTGTGGCAAGGCAACAGGGGTTATTGAGCCTGATTAACTGAATGCAGTGCATGAATATTTAACAACTACTGCTCTTTCAAAGCAGCAGTGTTTCTTCATTTGTTAAGTACACAGGTATTAAATATAAAATGCTTCCATGTGAATCAAGATGAACACAAAATGGTAGCAAGATAGAAACTACTCAGTATTTTAATAGCAACATCAAATGCTTGTGAAATCAAGGAAAGCATTCACTGACAGCATTTGTGAAAATATTTTCACCTTTCATTAAATAAATACTTTTTCATTTAGAAACTCATAGCACTTGATAAAGTTCCCTCAAAAAATGACCTACTGAAAGACACAGGAAATGAAAACAAAAATAAAACAGAAGTGTGAGACAATTACAATCTGCTGCAAAAAAAAACCCCTGTATTATTCTTCAGACCAATGCTCTGTAAGTAGTTAAAGACCCTCTTTCTTCATTGTAAAGAATTTATAAATTTTCCCACTTTTTTTTCCAAATACACTTTTCAGAAAGTCAACACTAAGGACTATGTTTCTCCTAGAAAACACTGCTTTTAGAAGGCAGATACAACCCTCAAAATATTTAGGCCTAACTTACAGAAAGGCAAAACAGGTTTTCATCTCAATAAGTTACCAGTAAAGCTTTATTGAACCTTACTAAATACCATTCCACAAAACCTGGTGGCAAACCCATAGCCAATTATTATAAGGAGGATCTAAGTGTTAACAGGCCAACATTATATTGTATTAGCCTGAAGCTACAAAGAGTTCTGTTGCTCAGGCTATTTAAAAATCATTTTTGTGGAGAAATGAGAACATTTACATTTCTGCACAATCCTGCAAAAGCTGGGAAGCAGTTACGTTAGAAGGCAGGCCTTTTCAGAGTTAAGGAAAAAAAAATAACTTTCTAAGGCTTTCTCTCTGTAGACTTTCTAAAGAGACTGTATTTTTCCCCCCCAACTGTATGCTCACACATTATGTCACTTTAAGAGGTCCCATTCTTACACAAATCCAAAACGTATACAAGAAGTAAGGACACAGACAATAGTTAGACCAATGTAAGCCAAAATAGCTGCTCATTTTGTGTCATTTGATTCAGACAGAAAAAAGTACAAATTGAGAACTACTAAAGTTCTGCATTTAACAGAAGTCTGTAATTATAAATTTGCACAAAGGGTGAGCCCAAAGCTACAAAAGCCTTTTGAGGTTACTTGGAAAAGGGAATAAGAATTGCAAGTAATTCTGGTGCAAAGCAAAATTCCTTGAAAAGAAGAGCCTCAGAGTCTGTCATTACCACAGAGAAACAAAGTGATGAAAATTTGATGTAGTCAGTCTTGCAAGTAAGTACTGCAAGGGAAAGGAATTAAACCTTGTGTTCTTTGTCTTTTTCTTTGAGGCAATAATTAAAGGAGAAAACAGTAGAGTTCAAACAGCAAATTCATCTCAGAAATATGTACAATACCTTCTTCTATTAGTGAAAAGGAGAATGAATTTCTATTCCAGTGGTGAGCAGCAAAGCCTCTGTCATCAGCAGCTTACACAGGCGCCTGTAACAATGCCAGAAAGAAAGTGAAAGGCTTGTTCGTTTGCACTGTGTACCATGGAAAAAACAGCTTGTACACCAGAGTTTTAGTTCTAAAACCTGAGAACATTTGTCATTAGCAGCAATGGCTTAGAATCTGAGTCCAGACCAAGACAGTTCTCTTCTGTAGTTTTGCAACTGTATATGTATCTATGCATTCAAGTGAACTATTAATGATGCTTTCTAACCTAAGGAAAGTGATGCTATTTTGAGCAAAAACTGTATTTTCAGTGAAACTGAATAAATTAGTTCATTTTTCCAGCAACATCAGCTAGTTTTAGGAAATCTTAATTGGAACTTAATACAAGTAAGTAAAAATAATTGCATCTGTGAAGTGAAACTTGTTGTTCCTGTAAATTTAATATAGATGACAAAATTATGAATGCCTCCCCTACTTTAACCAAATGACTTCAAAAACACAAAATGAATTTGGAAGAAAGGTATTAGCACCTGTTTATAGTTCCATCCAAGTCAGTTTTGACTTCCAGAGCTCTAAACCATTGCTAAAAATTATGAGGTCTCTATAGCAATCAGAAAACCTGTTTACCTGAAGCAAGTGATCTAGTATGTAATGTAAAAACAATTTAGTAAACCAAACAGTGGAATGTTATTTAGGTCAGTATTCAAGTGCTTTTAGTAATAAAGCGAATTCTCTTATTTCTCCCTTTAAACAGCAGAGTGGCTATTACTATGTTGTTATGCTGCTTCCTATAAGAAAACAATCTCCAGCACTTAGGAATATTATTTAACTTTCTTGAGATGGTCTATGTTCTCTACAGTATAGGAAGAGTAGTAAGGAAGGACAAACAACAGTAAGTTTGTAAACAAATCTACAAAAAAAACCTCCACAAACTCAAGTTGTGCCCAGTCTCTTCAGCCTTGTGCTGCTTCTCCCAAAGACTCAAAGTAAACAGCTACATAGAAAAGGTGATAGATTTGCTCACACTTATATGTAATTAGTAGTTAGCCCATTAATTTTGTCCATCCTAGTGAACGGGGAAACCACAGAGAAGTGAATGCTTCAGATCCCTGTCAAACAGAAGCCCAGCTTTAGAAGGATTAGCTCAGGTTCTCCTGGAAACAGTCACCAGACAAGACTTGCCATGCTTATTTACAACTTAAAAACAACACAAAAATGACACTTTATAACACAAGAGTCAACAAAATACATCAGGCTGGTAAAAGCAGGAATTGTTATATAGGTGCTGGAATTGGCCACTTCCAACCACATTACATTACCTCCAAACACATCCCTAAAATGCAATGTACTATTTGGTTACTCTACCTAGGTGTGCCTTCCCTTAGACACATTTTGCATTATAAAAGAAATCTTATTGTTTGGGATATACTGTAAACCCCTAAAGTATCAAATAAATTTAACTGATGATATATTACCCAATGCAAGGAATCTGAAAAAACAACCAATAGGCAAATCATATGGTATGCTAAGCTACTGTAGTTTTGGTTGTTTTATCATAAAAAATACTTTTGGCTGTGGATTTTTTTTTCTGTGGTGCATTGGGATTGTGGTGGGGTTTTTTTCTTTGTTTGGGTTTTTTTTAATGTGTGTGGTTTTTTGTTTGTTTTTTGGTTGTTGGGGTTTTTTTTGTTGTTGTTCATTTAAATCTATTAATGCAACAGATATTTAGAATCCTGGGGTAGACTTCTTTGTTCTGGAAAATGGAGGGAGGATTAGGAAGGCAAAGCTTTTTATGGGAAAGCAAGATGAGCTAGGAGTAATCTCTGTGGAACCTGCATCCAGCAGCATCAATCCCACAGTCTGAGTCCCTGGACTGGTAGACCAGGGTTGCTGCCTGCTGGCTCCACAATTAGGGACCCTTGGAAATCAGGGGATGAAGGACAAGGAAAGGGAAAAAAAAAGCAATATGCATGGATCTTACCATGACAATGAGTTGAGACATAGCTGGGTCACACAGAACCTGCTTCTAAACTCTGTGTGCAGCAGCACAGGCCAGCTGCACAGTCTCAGATAGTGGGGTGCAGGGATTGACATTAAACACTTAGAGAAGGAAGATGCACAGTGTGGGATCCCACGTGTCTGAGAATATCACAGTACAAACCAAAGGAAGCACCTGTGCAGCTGTTTAGTGCCAACCTAGTAACAGGCAGCCTGGCATGGGCTAAAGGCGCCATCTGCTCTCTGCAGTGCTAGCAGTGAAGGTGCAGATAAACACAATTTTCCCTAAAGGAAAATCAAAAAAGCATCCCTCATGGGTTAACTTCTGAAAAGGAGTTTCAGCCTGGTGCTCAAGCTCAAACATTAGAGTGAAAAACCAGAAGAAAATACTACAGTCAGAAACCAAAACCACTCAAAGCAGAGCGAACCCTCAGCAGTGTATGTAGCAAAATGGAAACAGCAGATAAAACAGCAGCTCCTGGAATTAGTGTTGTGGCTACACCACCACAGCAGCCCACATGCCTGCTTTCTGTTCTGACCCATAATTCAGTGTTAAGGATTTTCCCATTTTGCTTATTTTGGGATGGTTTAAGACAATAAAATGCAAGTGTAATGCAATGAGCAAAGGATAATTTCTACAGCAGAAAGGTACATTTCCCCAATATTTCACCCCCCATAGTATAAACCACATCAAGTTCTTCACCCGGGCAGCTGATAAAGCTCTCCATCTATCTATATCCACCTGCAGACTCTGGCTGTATTTTTTTCTCTGTTAATCAGAGTGCTGTAGACTGTCTTGCTAAAGAGAATTACAAGAACCTGTTGATTGCCACACTTGTCACATAGGGAGTGCAGCAAGCACCTCATAGCGGGGCGAGAAGCACCTGTCATTCCGTAAACAGCAATCAAGGAAAATTACTAACAAGCTCCTAAAGCCCAGCCACCACCTCAGAGAACAGCTTGTAGGAATTAAGAACAATTACTGGGTTAAAAATGCAGAGAAGAGTCCATACTTCTGAGTAAACCAGCTAATGGCACTAAAACCAGACTAATTTTCCAGCACAAACAGATGGCAGGACTCAAAGTATGTTTTCATAACTTGAACAGCATTCAATCTAGTCTGAATTTATCTGCAAGGTGAAAAAAAACCCAACAAAGTCATTTAACAGAACACTAACAGTATTGTGGAGCTACCCAGAAGATGTATGAGAATATATTTTTCTGAAATACATGATAAAAATACAGTAGAGGGCACACTTCTCAAGTGCCTTGATCTTTCCGAGTATCTACACAACATCAAATTGTTTATTTATAACTGGACACATTACTGCAACATAAAGATACAATATAAACACATTTTGCTGCAATATATATAGTTCAAGGTACACAGTACCCATAAAGATATTACTGGTTATGCAAGCAATCACTTCAGTGAAGCCAAAATACCATCTCAAGTCCTGCTTCAAGTCTTTACTTTGGCTCATGTGGTCCAAGGGGAACTCCAACCTGGGCAGCATGTTCTACAAAGGTTATTCCCACCAAGGAAAGAACACAGAACAGCACGGTGTTGGTTTGAAGCTACCGAGGCTGGCTAGATGATAACTACACAAAGTTATCTATGTTTCTGTGTGACGTGATCTCCAAGGCTGTAAAATCCAGAAGCAAGGAGCTAAATCACCACTTTCTTAATCTGGACAGTGCTGTGCAGAAGGCTCACCCATCTGCCAGGCTGGAAGCAGTCTGGCCAGGTTTACACAGAGCTGAGGATAAAGCCTGCTGGATCCCGGCTGGGAAGTTCCTCTATCTCTAATAGCTCCACGTAGGACACTGAGAGTTAAGTTACCTGCAGCCTCACACACGCTCAATTCCCTCTAGCATTCCTCAGGCTTTGCCAACCCACCGAAAGCTGCAAGATTTACACACTGGAGAACTTCCCCACACAAAGCAGAGTGACCAGCCACAGGTTGAGGGAAATGGCTCTAAACACCTGCGGCAGTGTGTGTGCGCAGAATAAACGCATCAGGAAAACCTCCGTTAAATTAACCGTGTACTTACTAGGTAGTGCCATTATTCTATAACCCTTGCGGGGAGCAGATTGGTGACAAGCTCTAGCGGGGAGAGGAGAAGGCAGCCTCACCTGCGGTGGGGATGGGCTATGGGCAGCGGGGGAAAAAGCCCCAGCCGCCGCGAGGACGATCTGAGGGGGAGAGGGATACGCCGCCGGGAGGCGGGAAAGTGGGACAGAGCGAGACGCTCCTCGCGCCGGTAGTCAAGACACGCGCGGCGCACGCGGCATGTC